>VRVR01000012.1:382916-406542 GCA_009859145.1 Andalucia godoyi
CTCTCTCTCTCTCTCTCTCTCTGCCTCTGTCTTTTTTTCCCCCTTCGTTTTTTTTTTTTTTTTGGCCAGTACGCCTTCTTCTGCGGTTTCCATTTTGCTTTCTTCGGAGTGTTTTCCATTTTTGGCTTTTTCATAAAACGGTTGTAGTTTGAAAATCCCCCGCAAGAGCTTGTTTGATGTGGGAGACGCCCACGATTTGTCCGATCGCTCGCTATCAGTGTCTCCGCTTTCCTCCGATAACCACCCAATCAGCATTCATCATCATAGGCAACTGAACGACTCGGACGGAATTCCCTAGTTATTGCTGTCCAAGTAAATCCACAAGAGGGTCAAGAAAGGGAAAGGAAGAGCCTTTGCAAGTACAGAGAAGAGACAAAGCATCCTTTTCAATTTCTTTTTCCTTGTTTTGTGAGGATGATGGAAATGACGATGCAGATGACGTTTAAGTGGTCGCAGACTGTGACTATTCTATGGGACTCGTGGAAGACAACGACGGAAAACGAGTATGTGACTTCGTGGTTCGTTATTTATTTTGCGACGGTTGCGTTTGAGGTTCTCAAGGCTTTGTGGGAGCGGTACGAGTGGAGGGTGACGTCGACTCCGGCAGCGGAAGAAGGGGAAAGCGAGAAGCTGATGGGAATCAATCGCACGTCGGCGCCACCTTCGGCGTTGGATGGTGGTGGTGCACGACGAAGTGTGCTTGTCGCCGATCCTTTTTCGTTCGTTTCATTCTCGACGATTCTGCAAGACGGCATTTTCTCGCTCCTTCATGCATTTTTTACGTCCGTGCACTACTTGCTGATGCTTGTCTCGATGACATACAATGTCGGCTTGTTCTTTGCAATTATTGGAGGAACAATGACTGGAAACTGGATTCTCCGGACAATTTTGCGGTTGCAGCACGGAGATGCCTACAATGCAGAGGTGCGTGGTACTCGAGGCTCTTGCTGCCACTAGATTGCAGCACCTTCTTTGCCCGCTGTTTGCAGAATAGAAGTCGGGCGGGAAGGTTGGTGCTACTTGTTATTTTGCGCTAGTCGTGCTACTGGTGCGGAAATGCATGCATGCGTGGATGGATGGATGGGTAGGCGGACTCGTGAATGATTTTGTGTTAATGCATTCATGCGTTGTAGAAAGAGAGAGAATAAACAAAGGAATAACAGAGCAATGTAAGCAGTCCGATGTTTATGGCACAATAGCGGAACGAAACGGACAGAGGAGGAAACGTTTCTGCAATGCTGGTGGAGGAGGATAAACATGACGCACTAATGCTGGGAGAAAAGACCCTTCTCGGGGTTCGGAATCTTTTCCCTGGGGATCGTCGCAAGGTCTTCCACAGACTGCTTGATGATCTGGACACATTCACGGAGCTGCTCATCGGTGATGACAAGGGGCGGAGCCAGTCGGACGATATGGTCATGCGTGGGCTTGGCAAGCAGTCCGCGAGAGGCCATCAGCAAGCACAGTTCCCACGCAGTATTTCCAGTTGTTTTGGCCAGCTCATCATGGTCCACCACGATCGCATTCAGCAGTCCCTTTCCTCGAACCAACGAGATCGCAGGGCTCTTCAAATTTCGGAGTTCGGTCCTGAACATTTCGCCCAGCCTCTGCGACTTTTCCGCGAGTTTCTCGTCGAGAACGACCTGCAATGCCTCTTTCGCAACTGCGCAGCCCAGGGGGTTTCCGCCAAATGTCGATCCATGCTCGCCAGGTTTGATCGTCAGCATGATCTCCGTGTTGCACAGTACTAGCGACACGGGGTACAGACCGCCCGACACTGCCTTTCCCAGGATCAGAATGTCCGGCTTCACCCCCTCGTGATCAACCGCAAGCATCTTGCCAGTTCTCGCTACCCCTGTTTGGATCTCATCAGCAATGAAGAGAACGTTGTGCTGCTGGCAGAGCTTCTTGGCCTTTGCAATGTATCCCTCATCTGGCACAAACACACCGGCTTCTCCTTGAATCGGTTCCACAATAAATCCTGCAGCAAGACTTCCGTACGTCTTCAGACAATCTTCCAGCGACTCCAGACTGTTGTACTCCACCTTGACCACTCCCGGCAGCAGCGGCCCAAAGTCTTCAACCATGCTTGGGTCAGACGACAGCGCCATGGCAGTTTGTGTCCGACCATGAAATGAGCCGCACGCAGAAATGATGATTGCTCGATCGTGAGGAACCTTCTTCACGCGATAGGCCCACCGCCGCGCAAGCTTTACGGCAGTCTCGACACCCTCCGCACCAGTGTTCATCGGCAACAGCATGTCAAATCCAAACAACTTGGTCGCGAACTCTGCAAACTCCCCCAGCTTGTCATTGTAGAATGCTCGCGAAGACAGAGCAAGTGTCTGGGCTTGCTTGGTCAGCGCCGCGACAATTCTCGGATGAGAATGGCCTTGGTTGACCGCAGAGTACGCCGACAGAAAGTCATAGTATCGACGACCTTCAGGATCCCATACATGGACACCCGCTGCGCGGGAAAACACCACCGGAAGAGGATGGTAGTTGTGCGCCGAATACAGATACTCGCGACGCATCACATCCTTGGAGGCCTCGGACGCGAATTTTCGCAGCAAAACAGAAGAGGTACGAAGCATTTCTGGAAAAACGGAAGAGTTAGTAGTCTTGTCTCGCTTGGCACCAACAAACACCTACGATTTTAAATAATTTCTAATTACAATTTGAATTTTAAAAAGAAGAAGAAGAAGCAGAAGCAGAAGCAGAAGCAGAAGCAGAAGCAGAAGCAGAAGAAGGAATAATATAACAATAAATACAATCAAAGCAATAATAACTCGGATTCAATGGAAACACAAGAAACCGGTACTATTGCGCTCAGCACATACAAACTTACGGATCGTGTGAAGCGTGCGGATTGGCTGCGAACAATGTCAAGACAGAACAAGAACGAGCTCGAAAACACGAGAGAGAACGTGGAAAGACGAAAAAGCGCCGAACTTCGATTTCCGTCCAGGTATTGAAAGAAGAGCTATTTGCGAGAAGTCAAACTTCGATAGAGGTGTTAGCTCAGTTGGTAGAGTAGCGGTCTCCAAAACCGTTGGTCGGGGGTTCGATCCCCTCACTCCTCATTTTTGTCTTTTTTTTCCACCGAACAGCAAGTTGCCGGAGCCACGCCCCAGAGTTATTTCTTGTCATTATTTGATTTTCTTTTGTTTTTAAATTAAAAAAAGAAAAAGAAAAAAAGAAAGCCAAACGAAAGCTTGTATAACGGAGATTGAGGATCAACATTTAAAAAAATGCTACAGCGCGGTGATGGAAATTCCTCCTCATGTGTTTACACAACTACTTGCACTAACGAATAACGGTTTGAAACAACGAGAGGCGGGGCAAAAAGCGCTCGTTGCAATGCTGCTGCTACTGCTACTGCTACTCCAACTTCTTTGCAGAGACGGCCTTCTTGCGGTTTCCAGCAGAGTACTCCTTGATGAAGAAACGAGTGAAGAGAATCAAGAACGCGATGCCGATGACGTTGCCGAGCACGATTCCAAAGAACGTACCGGAGCAGTGGACGCCGCCCATTCCGTTCCAAGCAACCCACATGTACGACGTTCCCAAGTCGACAATGAACTGGACAATCTGGCACAGCGTAATGTGTTTCTTCCACCACGGCTTGTACGTCGGGTGTGCAATGGCGAGATAGTAGTAATAGTACATCGGGGTGTGGACGAATGAATTTGCAATCACCAGCACAAGCTGCTGGGTATGATCAGTTTGCATCAGCCACCAGAACAGGAATGGGACAACCGCGTGGTGGAACCAATGCAAAAAGATGAGCTCGGATCTGCGCAGGAGCAAAAGCACCGTGTCGAACAACTCGTAGTACTTGCTGGCATAAAAGACATAGCAAACCCAGCCAAGCGGACCCTTCATCAATGCGGCAGTGGGATCGCACATCCAGTGATAGACAAATCCGTGGCCATTGTGCTCGCCACTGGGGTGTTCCGAGTAGAATTTGATGCCTTCCCAAATGGAAAACACAATGATCGACATCATCATTCCGAGACTCAGCCATGTGAGGATGAGGTTATGGATCATTGCACAAAACTTAAGGAACTTGTTCTCCTTTGCCGCCTTCTGCACCTCCTTGACCTCCTTTCCAGTTGCTTTCGCCACATTACGGTCTCGCTGCGCAAGATACGCCTTGAAGGAAAACACAACAAACAGGTATACAATTCCAGTCGCAAGAGGCGTGATCCAGTGACTGAACGGAGAAACATTTGTCTTCCACTCAAACTTGGGATACGATCCAAACCAAAGATCAGACCACTGAGCAGGCTGCCGATACTCTCCGCGCGCAGTATCCACAAACTCGGTGAAAATGTCCCACGATCGGAAACCAACGATGCTCATTCTTCCAAACAACCGCCAATCGTAGAAGGACACAAAAGAAGACGATCCCCAAAAAGAAGGCGGGAAAAAAGAAAAAGATGAAGATGAAATCAAAAAGACTGAATAAGATGAAAATGAAAAAAATGTATAAAGGAAGAATGTAAATGAAAATAAAACGAGGTCAGGATAATCGGATACACTGTGCTGAGTGAGAGAATGAGCGATGAAAGGCCCGTTTAAGGCGCGCCAACTGGTGGGAGTTGCATTTTCCCGTCTGCTCACACGCACACATACACCGAGTACAGTTTTGTACTACAGTGATTTAATTGCTTCTCTGTGCTGTTCAGAGCTGCAAAGTGCAAATCTTGCAGTGGCGCATGGCAACGGGGAGGCAATAAGATACCTAGCGTGCAGGGCCGGGTCTCAGCACGTCACCAGAAACAACGTCGCCGCAAATCCCGTCTCGGTTCTTTCTTGACAGACACACCAGACACAGAAACACAATGTCCCCCCGGTCGTCGCCCATGATCAAAGGAGACACTCCCACAATAACCACAGGAAATCAAATGCGAGAAGCTTTCGCGGAATTCCATGTGAAACAATAGGCCGCGATGGTTCGAAAGGAAGCGCGAGTTGCCCAATACGGTTGCAGCTATTTCCATTTCCGTCCGCTTCCGGGATGCAAGACGACGCATTCCGCACACCCAACTTCGAATCGACCTTTGCACACCCGACGCTACTTTTTTTTTGTGATGATGTCCAGCTGGCCGGTGCTCGGTGTCCAAAGATAAACACCACCCAACTTCATTCGCTCGTTTAGTCGTTCCGTCATTTGCTTGGTTCTTTTTTTCCCCCCACTCTCCTTCCTCCTCGGTTCTCACCTCCACCATCCCTTCCAGCCTCCCAGTTCTCAGTTCTTGCGGATGGGGTTCATTCATCCGATTGTGGATGTGCTGCAGCACATTGCATCGCCACTGACTTCCTCGTGGGTCATCTACGGAACCACCAAGCTCACGCATGTTCCTTCCATCTCTGCCTACATGGCCGCTCGCTCCATCCTCGCCTCTCGCGGTACCTCGAGCATGCACCTTCCAGTGTCCCCTCCTCCTCGTCCTGCTCTTTCTCCTCTCCCCCCTCCTTCTTCTTCCGCTTTGTCTGGTACGAGTAGCAGCATCGCGACATCTGTTCCTGCAGCCTCTGCCGTGCTGATGCAAAAGAGGATGTTCTCCACCTGTCTCGCTGCTGCTGCACGTCCTGGTCCATGACGATCATCACGTTCACACTCGCATTCCGGCTGCTGGTCTTTCCGCTGAACGTCTCACTCGTCCGGAACGCCCGCAGGCTCTACAACATCCAGCCGCAAATCGACCACTATTCCAGGCTTATGCGTGTCCCGGAGGCACTCGACGGCGGCACAGCCTCCCCTTCCGCCGTCGCAGCAGCAGCACCCCCCGCACCCCCCGCACCCGCCGCAACGGCAGAGGCAGAGGCAAGAGAAGGCGAATCGTTTGAGGAGGTAGCAGCAAGTCGAGTCCGAGCAGCGTCCTCACTGATGGCGCTGTTCAAAGAGCAAAAGTGCCATCCGCTGAAAAACGTTCTTTCGCCGCTGTTGTTCGCGCCGATGTTTCTGACGATCTTTGCGGCTGTGCACCGGCTCTCGGATCCGCACCCCTCCGCCGCCACTGCCGGTGGAGTCGAGCTGGCGACGCAGCAGCACCCGGGAATCACGACAGAAGGAATGCTGTGGTTTTCGGACCTGACGGCCTCGGACCCGACGTTTATGCTGCCGGTGGTCTCGGCGATTACGTGGCTCATTACGATCGAGCTCGGGCTCCAGGGCGTGCCTGCGTGGGCGACGACGTCTGCCTGGAGGCAGATCGTCCGCCTCATCCCGCTGTTTTTCATGCCGATTACGTTCCCGCTGTCCTCGGGGGTGTTTCTGTACTGGCTGACTTCCAACGCCGTTGCAATCGCCCGCACCATCCTTTTGCGGTCCGCGGCTGTCCGAAAGTTCTTCCGTGTCCCCGATCTCGCCAAGACTCTTCCATGACGTAAAAGACGGAGCAAGGAAGGGAAGTCGGTGCGTAAAGACCGAATTAAAAAAAAAACAAAAAAAAAGAAAAACTGAGGTGGGGGGTTTCAATTTTTTAATTACAGTTCCGAGGAGAGAGCAATGTACAGACCTTCCTGGGCGCTCCACTGTACGTTTTGGGACCTGTCCTTGGCAGCATATACTTCTTGCTGTCCTCGGATTGGATCTCCGAATCGGTGGCGACCATTCGAGGCAAGCATCAGCGCCGTGTCGACATGCTCAAACATGACGGCACCCGACCGTTTCCATGATTTTGAGCCGTCGACGGTGACGATCTTCCAGAAGTCACCCGAGTCCCTTCCTTCATATGCGGACACTTCCTGGTTCCCACTCAGCGGAGAAGCATGCAAGTGAGAGTGCAGGAGCTTGCGTGTCTGAACATGTTCAAGCGTGACGACCTGTCCGTTTTTCAATGCCTGACCAGGCTTGCATTCCGGACCCCACACCTTCCAATACGAGTTTGGATCGCTTGACCCCGCATAGCACGTGACAGACTGCTGTCCGCTGCCTGATCCATACTTCACCTCGTGGGAATGCAAACGATAACGAGTCGCCATATGCTCAAGCTTCATCATCGATCCACACGTCACGTACGAGTGATCGTCGTTTGCCCCCGCATTCGCAGGCGGCGATCCAAGAATCAACAGCACGGCCGAAGAGATCAACAACGCATACACAAGGCTTCTTTGTCCACCACACGTCATCATCATCTATAGCCAGCGCCAGCAATAACAAAATCAAACTAAAAATGAAAATATTATAAAAAACACTCCAATTGTAATAATAAAACACAGGAAGAATTTGATTGGGAAAGAATGCCACGTGTTTTGATGTGGGTTGATGCTTGATGCTTGATGCTGTTGGTTTTTTCTGCGATGCATCAACTGACTCTGGAATCGGCGGGGACATTTTTACATTAATAATAAAAGCAAAAAGCCATTTCAAGTTGGAATTTGCGTGGGTTTTGTCAAACAGCAGCGTTGCGTCTGCATTCTACACGTTCTTACCTGGAGCGTAGAATCCGGGATTCGTTTTTCTTCTTCGTCATCATCATCTTCCCTTTTCTTTTCTTCCTTTTCTGATTTGCTTTGTTGCGAGGAGAGTCGGCTTTAGATGCATACTGCAGACATGAACAGATCAGACAACATTCTTCTAGAGCCGTACGAGCATTTGGCAAGAATACCAGGAAAGAACGTGCGATCGATGCTTGTGGATGCGTACAACGAATGGCTCTGCGTCCCCGAAGACAAGGTTTCCATCATCAAGAACATCATTGCAAAGCTTCATAATGCTTCATTATTGTTTGTCCTTTTCACAGTTTTCGCTTTTTTAAAAATTTCTGTTTTGTTTTGGCTCGCTCATCCGAGCTTTCACGAGTGCTCTAACATCTTCTTGTTTGGTTTTGGGTTTTTGGTTTTTTTTTTGGTTGGTAGGATTGATGATATAGAAGATAATTCAAAACTTCGACGCGGAATTCCAGCTGCACACACAATCTATGGAATTCCGGCGACCATCAATACCGCGAATTACGTATATTTTTTGGCAATGTCCGAGGCAATTGCGCTTGGATCAACGGCACTTGTTGACGGATTTCTAAAGGAGATGATTGCCCTCCATCAAGGCCAGGGCGAGGACATCTACTGGAGAGACACACATACCTGTCCAACAGAGGAACAGTATGAAAAGATGGTTATGGACAAGACCGGTGGATTGTTCCGGCTGACCGTGCGACTTATGCTTGAATTCTCCAAGCACGAGAATGGAGGAGTGGCAAGACAGGACGACGAGTTTTATTTATCATTGGCTTCGGAGCTGGGTCTGTACTTCCAAATCATGGACGATTATTTGAACCTGAAGTCGACTGTGTACGCGGCAAACAAGTCGTTCGCAGAGGACTTGTCGGAAGGAAAATATTCGTTCCCAATCATCCACTGCATTCGCGCATCCCCGTCCGATCGCCGTGTAGAAAACATCCTCAAACAACGGACGCAGGATGTTGATCTCAAACAGTACGTGTTGCAACTGATAGAACGTGCAGGATCCTTTGACTATACAAGAGAGTATTTATGCAAGATGCACGAACAAGTGGTGTCCAAAATCAAGACAAGGCCAAACCCAATGCTGTCAAAAGTTGTTGACAGTTGGTTCCAGATGTGGAACGGAGTTGACAAGCCTCTTTCCTCATAAATTTAAGCCAAAAACGATAATTCCGGTAAATCAGACACGGCCAATACTGGCCGACACCAGCTCGTTTGTTTCACAGGAATTCGTGCTTACGCGTAGCCATCTATTCTATCATTCGTTCAGCGCACTGCCAAGAGGCGAACTTCCAAGAAATGATCTCCAATCCCCAGCACGCAGGGTAGCCAACCCCAAGCAGAAGCCTCAGGGACCGTCTCTTGCAGAACTCGTGGTTTTCTGCTACGATGCACCAGGCGCAGTCGCAGTCGCAGTCGCAGTCGCAAAACCCCACCGTCTTCCTACCGCCTCTTCCTCTCGTATCTCCAGCTGCATCAATCGCTGCAACTGAGGACACGAAAAGCGCCTGCTGCCAGGGCCGTCAGAATCAAAAAATGCACCCTTCTCAGGAACAACGTGCCACGCTGAGAACGTGGCTCACCGATTGATCGAGATTGGGAACGGAGCGCGGAGCGCGGAGCATTTATCTGAAGAGCGCCGTGAGGCGTGTTGGGGGCCTATCCCCTTCGCGGCAACGGGATGCAAGATTGAATATGCATGTCTATTCGTATATATATGCATGTTCAGTGTATAATGTAGGCTTGCAGTGAACCAACAAAGACATTGGACGATCGGGGGGTGGGTGTGGTGGGCGGGGATTACATTGCTCGACCTGTCGAGAACTCGGAAATTCAAAATCATCGTACGAGCTGACCCTCCTTGTCAAAATGGAGATAGTACTTCGCAGACTGGCACCTCAGCAGTTTTCGGACAGTCCTATAGCCCCAGATGACTTCGGCCACCCAAAATGCCCAAGACAACTGGATCATGGCGCGGTCAAGCGGAGTCATATCAAACTGAATGACGGTTAAATAGACATATGTGAGAATCTGCGGAAACACTGAGAGGAGAACAAACCCAACCATCGACGGAACCCGCTCGCCCAGATTGCCTGTGAATCCCAAGTACAGACGTCCGATTTCTGCGATGCACCAAATAGCAAACAGCAGTGAATGGAGGGCATCTTGCCACAGCGGCCAGCTATAATACCGCGATCTCCATGCAATTGTGAATATCGAGAGCACAATCATCATCGCGCAGTAATAGGAATGCATGTACATCAGCAGTTGGAAGTTGACAGACGAGTTGATTTCAGTGTTGATCGGCCTCAAGGATCTCGACTTGTTGGACTGACCACTAAACGATTTCTGCAGAGATGTTGCGCCGTGCAACATCGAGGTTGATAATCGTTTCAATGAGGACTTTGAATGCCCATGTTCAGAGCCGGGAGGGGGAGTGGTCGATTGGTTTGGAAGAGGGGGCTTCATGAAGCAATATACAGGACAGACGTAAACAACAAGCTACAAATAAGAGACCAAAGAACCAAAAGTATATATAATGAAAACACAAAAAATTAATTAAATTACAAAGAAGAGGAGAAAACACAAAGTATCACAACGGTATATTCAAAAAAATATAAATAAATAAATATTATCAGTTCAGTATGCAGGTGAGATAATATAAGGTAGAAAGAATAAATACTGGACAAACCAGATCTGGAATCGTGGAATTACTCAATCTGGGGAAACATGATTTGATCGTTAAGACACACTGACACGGAATGACATTCAAAGCAAGAAAAAAAAAAAAAAGCGCAAAAGGAAAAAAGGTCACAATGACATCAGAATCGCGATTCGGAAATGCCCGATGAAATCTCCGATGCATTTTCCTCTTCTTCTTCACCTGCTCTTTCCGCGACTTCCCCAAGAAAAAGAAGCGAGAAACATAGTCCGATTCGCCGCCATGCATGCGAGAGACACAAACGACTCCAGAAGGCACTTCGCAGGCTTCTATCCAGCATGGTACATTAAAGACACGGGGGTGGTCGGTGCACTCTGTAGCATTCTCCGATCAACAAACATCACAGAGAATCCGACGACATCGGCACATATCGCGGACGGCATTTCAGCACAACGGCGAAATTCTTTTCCATCTCGGTTGTCTTGTAGAGCTGCAGCATGGAAACAAGAGAAGCTGAGCTCCCTAGGTCCACATGCAGCCCCTCGCAGTCCAGCAGCAGATGCTGCATTCGCTTGGCGTCCGCTACACTGCAAGACAAGTACCCTTTCGTCCACTGGTGACCGCGGTAGGTCTGTGACAGGTTGTCCCGACTCACGCCAAAGCCACACCATCCAAGCATCATATTCATGTCTGCGCGGCTGTCATTTGAGAAAACAGACGGTCTGCAAGCTGGCTCCACAACATAACCAGAAATGGTTGGGCGCATGGACCGCAGGAACCGCAACACGCCCGAATACAGTGCCCCCGTTCCGACGCAGTCGACAAACACATCCAGCTGCGCACCGGTTGCGGATACCTGCTCAAAGATTTCGGACCCCAGGTTTCGAAAATAAGCCAGCAGCGAGTACGGATTGCAGAACGGGTCGTAGAGAATCCGGAACGTCCCGTCCCGTGTCGACACGTGCATCGGTGTTGACTTGACCAGCACGGGACTCGATACATATGCAGAGCCGGGTCCGTACACGTGCTCCACGCCACGTGCCCGCATGTCTGCGATATGTCTTTCATTAAGCTGCCCAAAAACGGAATCGCTGCTCGTTGCTAGTGGAATCACGTGAACGGCAACGTGGACATTGGGAAACGAAGCCTCGTGGCGTACCATCCTCGACACAATCTTGACAGATTCTCGCAAATAGGGCATGTCAAAAGTCACAATCTCGATATTCTGCACACCGGAATCCGCGACCGGAAAGATCTCGTCCTGCAAACCAAGACGGAAAAACTCCATGATTTCGCGGTCCAAGTGGCATCCAGACGGATTCGCCAATTCGCACTTTGCAAACCATTTAGAGTGATGCACCTTCAGTTCCTGTCTCAAATTACGGAGTTCCACGAGCGGAGTGCAGCCTATCCGCTGAAGAGGGCTCTCCAATGCTGCAGGAGCATACGGCCCCGATGATGCATGCGTCGACAGCACGTTGCTCGGATACGGTTGTTTCCTGACCGAGAAGAGGCCGTCAAAAGAAGGGCCTTCGTAGTACGTCGATTTTGACGGCACAATCGGAAGCCCTTTCTTCTTAAGCTGCTCGTTGGAAAGATATTCAACCGCTCCTTTCTCTGCACTTTGCAATGCATTCGACGCAGCCGGTGTCCCAGAATAGTTGCCAATCAGCTTTTCCAGAACGCCACCATCACCACTTTTCCTACTGCTGCCATTGCTGTCACTTTGAAAACACCGGATGAACAAGCAGCGACGACGGAATCCCATCCGCTCTCGGAACTCTCTGAAACGAAGTTTAACAAGGGAAAAGAGAAAACCCGATTTTCTCTTTGAAAAAGCCTTTTCCCGGTCTTTTCCCATCTCGATTTCATTTTCCATTTCCCGGCGGGCGGCATCAAGTGAGACTGCTTGCTCATTCTCTGGCCACTGCTTTCTTCGCCCTCTCGGGGTGGAAATTGAAGCTTGTGAAATGCACATTTTATTATTATTATTATTATTATTATTATAATTATTATAATTATTATAATAATATTATATAATTATATATAATTATATATTGGTTTTTCATGGAGAGTTTTGTTTTTGGAAATCGACTGACATTCTTGCTCTCTGTTTTTGGAAAGTTGTTGTTGAGAGGAATTTGACTCTTCGCTTCTCTTTCTCTACTTTGCTTCTCGCTAAAGTGAATTCATGTTTTACAGGGCGGTTCGAGAGCGACTGACTCCACAGTTTGCCAATCACACGCGTCGATTTTTTGCATCATTCGACAAGGATCCTTATGCAGTTCTCGGGGTGTCCAAGACTGCAGATGACCAAGAAATTAAGAAAAAGTACCGCGATCTTGCCAAGAAGTACCATCCGGACGTGAATAAGGCGGCAGATGCACGCGATAAGTTCACGGAAATCAGCGCGGCGTATGAAATCCTGAGCAATGCGGAAAAGAGAAGACAGTACGACACGTTTGGGACAGTTGGCGAGGATTTCGGCCGTGGGGGTCCATCGGCTGGTGGTGCTGGAGGCCCAGGGGGGTTTGGGCATCCGTTTGGAGGAGCCGGGTTTTCCGCAGAAGACATTTTTGGAGAGCTTTTTGGAGCTGGAAAGAGAGGGAAACGTGCATCTGCTGGAGGTCGGCCAGGAAGCGGTGCGGCGAATGGCATGTCCGGAGGTCCGGTCCCAGGAAATGATATTCAAATGTCCATCCACATTCCCTTCATGGAGGCCGTCCATGGATCAACACGAGATGTTTCTGTGAACTCAAAGGCATCGTGCACAACATGCAGTGGTTCCGGCGCGAAGCCAGGGACGTCGGCGAAAACGTGCCCCGAGTGCAAGGGATCAGGGCGAGTTATTTTCCAGTCTGGTTTCTTTTCTTTTGAAAATGTATGTTCTAGATGCGGTGGCTCCGGGCAGACCATTGCAAATCCGTGTGTCACGTGTTCAGGCTCCGGGAGAATGGAGCAGACCAAGACAATCACGATTACCGTTCCACAGGGCGTCGACAACGGAGTCACATTGCGCATTCCGAACAAGGGAGAGGCCGGTATCCGAGGAGGGCCTTCCGGTCATTTGTACGTGGACATTCGTGTGGATCCAGATCCATTTTTCCGACGCGAAGGGGCGGATGTCCATACGGACGTGCACTTGTCCTTGGTAGAGGCTCTTCTCGGCGGGAACGTTACGATTCCGACGTTGAGTGGCGAAGTGGAGTTGAAGATTCCCGAAGGTGTCCAGCACAACGACGAGCGCGTCCTGCGTGCGAAGGGAATCAAGAGATTGCACGAATCGGGGCATGGAAACCACTATGTGCATTTCAAGGTTGATTTGCCCAGCCGATTGAACGCCAAGCAACGAGAACTGATTGAGCAGTTTGCTGCGGAGGGCGGCGAACGAAGTTCTGCAAAGAGAGAAGGGATGTTCAAGACCGTCTTTAACAAGGTGAAGTCGTTCATGGATTCTAAACAGAAGAGCAGCAGCAGCACCGGCGGTTCGTCGTCCTAACGCAGAAATGCGAATTCCAAAATCCGGAGCACGCATCCAAAAGAGCCGCACTCCCTTTCCTACACGCCAAAAAAAAAAAAGTAGTAATTTCTAAGGTACAGTACAGACATATCTACCAAAGTACGGTAATGCTGAGAGTTTTTAATGACTATGAGCACTGCTACCATGATCAACTCGTCAATCCGGAAGAGCGAAGAGACTGCAGCTGATCTCGCGAAACAACGCCAATTGCACGACCTGTAATGGGATCCCGGTGAATTTGAGCAAAGGGCGGCCGCGGAGGTGCTTGTGGTGGCACTGCCCGCGCTGCGGTACTAGGACCGATCGATGTGGCTCCCGTTTGGTGAGAAGCGACGCTGCTTGCTGGAGTCGCCGTTGCACCAGAGACTTTCCTAGAATCGACAAACGACGATACGACGGGCTTGTGCATCGGTTCGGAAGCAAGATGCTTTGCAGAAGATTCGCCGACGACACTCGACGGCATGGAGTGCGGCTTAACAGGGACATTGATGACTGGCGTTTTGGCAACTTGATGTCGGGCCGTCAGCGGTCGTTGCGAAACTGACTCGAATTTGTTCTCCTTTGAAGACACCGACGTCTGGTCAAAGTACGCTTTAAACACGACGAAATTGTTCGTTTGCGGGACGTACGAAACCAAGCCAAAGTGGCGTGCCAGGAAAGAAATGAGCTTCGGGGAGGGACGATCGTAGGCAAGTCTGGAGGCAGTGAGAGCAGGCTGCTGTTTGTCCAGCGGAATGGCAGGAACCAGGGATGCAGAGCTTCTGCTGCTCGCATTTCGACTCGATCCTGCGCCAGCTGCAACAGACGAAGCAGGCGCCGCGCTTTCACGACTGCTCATTTCCTCCAGCATCATATTAAAAAGCGTTAGGCCAATTCCGCTCCGTTGACAGGACTCATGAACGTAGAAATCGAGGACGCAGAGTGGATTGATTTCGTGGATTTTGCCAACTTCATCTCGAATGAACAGGCGCTTGTGCCCGACTTTCAGCAGACCCGTGCAAAGCTTCCGATCCTCGGAGAAGGAGAGAAATAGAACATGGTCGGTGTTCTCCATCTTGGAGCCCGAAGTGATCACATGGGGAAGCCCCTGGGCCTTAGATGACAATGTGCCCATCGTGTCAATTAATCGTTCGACATCCCGCAGACTCCCGGGGCTCCTGCGCTGCAGATTCGACAGCATCGAAGCCGTTAGAACTGCCGCAGGTCCATTCGCTTCAGCAAAGAGAGCCAACGCGCCTTGAGGAATCTCCATAATTTTGGTGTTTTTCTTAAAAAAGTTAAAAATGATTAAATTCAGCAATCTTGATTAAAAAAAATTTCAAACGGACGGAGCCAGAGAGCCAGAGACCGAAGAGAAAATTAAATTAAATTAATAAATAAATAGAAAACGGATGATGAATGCAGCGTCTCTCTCTATGCAATTGCTGATCAATGCATGGTGCTTTGACGAATCCGACTCCTCTTCCCAAAACGGCTCGGTACTACGACCGCGAGGTGTCTGCAGCAGACTCGGGTTTTGAAAATTGGATCTGGGAGGCGTGAAGCTTGAATGCGCTCTGCTGCAGAACAAAACGTAACTGTAGCAGTCTTTTCCCCCTCCTTCGTACTACGAAACGAAAAGGAAATAAGAGGCAGAAGAAGGAAAGCAAAAACATGAGCGATGTGCATTCTGTTGATCTTGCACATCGCGTGTACAGATTTCTCGATGAATCGGCGCGCGTACATTTTTCACGCTGTCGGTTGAGTGAGTGCGCATTATGCCGAGACTTGAGACGGCAGTTGGATCGCGGGGTCGCTGCGACTGCACACAATTCTGCACTTCCCTCTTTGCAAGCTGAATTGAATGCTTCAGCGGGGAATCAGCCTGGAGGTGGAGGTGGAGAAGGAGGTGGAGGTGCGTCGTCGTCGTCGTCGTCGTCGTTATTCGAGAATGACCACTTCGAAGAAGTAGTCATGATGAGTGACACTGAAGATTGCTGCGAGCCAGTCCAGACCTGCGCTGATCCAAGGCAACCACAACATATTCCGGTGAGTACGCCAAAATCGATGGTTGGAGCCGAAGACCGCGACGACATTCTTGCCAGTCGAATTCTATCAGATCGGTCTTTTCGCGATGCCGACAGCGGAGAACCGACAGCGAAAAGAAACAATAGCAATACGAAGAAGAAGAAGAAGAAGAAGATCACTCCTATATTTGTCCGACCCTTGCAAGACACCGACTTTCCAGTCCAGTTTTCCCTCACAAATTCTATCGAGTCCAATGTCACTGCTTCGAATCCTGCATCTTCCATCCATCATCCAATTCCGACATCCAGCGTGGTTCCACCCATTCCGGCTGTGGCAACCAACGCAGACTCTGCGTCGAATACCAGCACTTCCGGCGGCACCAGTGGAGGAGGCATGTCGGTACGGCGGCGTCAGAAAACCATCAAGGACTTTTTCTCGGGAAAACCAATCAAGCACCGCAAAAGGTGAACGCGTTTCGATTTGCGCTCCTCGATTCATTGGTGCAAAGAGCACTGCAGCCTATCCATGTATGCGTAGGCACCGATTGGTGCCGGTGTTTGTTTGGGTTTTTGGTTGGTCGGTATTTGTTGTTCTTTCCCAGCCTTGGGGGATATATATGAACACGTTGTGCGCCAACATCCGTTGATCGCCAATTTATCATTATAGTCTCCTCATTCGTTACAAGTCTCGGCAGTACGGACCACGGGGTTCTCCAAACAACGACGTCTTCTTGCCCTGGGGCTCACAGTTCTTGCGACCATTTTGAGGACCAATCTTCAGTGTCTTGTCACCCTTGCGCAGCGCTTCCACAACCTTGATTGCCGTTTCCGTTGTGAGGTCTTCATAGTAGTCGTAGCGCCATTCTGGCGGGTTCGAGTAATCCGCAACTGCAATCATGGGAGCATTCACACAGCAGCCCATGCACTCCATTTCTCCAAGAGTAAACACGCCATCTGCAGTAGTCTCTCCGAGATGGATTCCAAGATGTTTCTCAAGTGCATGCAAAATCTCGTCAGACCCCTTCACCATGCACGGCGAAGTCACGCACACTTGCAAATGATACTTTCCCACAGGCTTGCGGTTAACCATTGAGTAGAACGTCGCAACTTCATACACGCGAATTGGCGCGACTTCCAGAAGCTGCGCAATCTTGTTCATGGCGGCAAGCGGAACCCAGCCTCCACACTGACGCTGTGCAAGATCCAGCAAAGGAAGCGTGGCGGAGCGCTTGCGGTTCGGCGGGTACTTGGCGAGAATCTGATCGATTCTCTTGTACAACTCGGGAGAAAAGTCAAATGGAGTGTTCGCATTGTTGTCGGGAGTATCCACATGCATAAACGACACCGCGTGGTCAGAGTAACTGCGGACGCCGACAGATCGAGTCGAGAAGCACGAAGCCGAAGCCGAAGCCGAAGCCGACGCAGCCACAGATCGTGATACAGTGGAACGAACTCGAGAAAGAGCACTACTCAGCATCCTCAGGGAAATTGCACACCAGATAATCTCGTCGGAAAAAACGCAACACGACTTGGAGTGAAGCAGGTAAAGAGAATATTAAAAAATTAAAAAGCAAATGTATATACATAATTTTAAAATAAAAAGAAATTGGAGAAAAATCGGATTTCGGAAAGGACAAAGGCTAAATGCACAAAGTTGGAGAGAGGAAAAACATGAAGCGATGATTTTTGGTTTTGTGAGGACGGACCGGATACAACCGTTGGATGAGAGAGGCTCGACTGTTTTTTTAATTATTTAATTTTAAAAAATGCTTATTCACTAGTGTGCAAGACGACATCAGGATGACATGCCAGTCTGCAGCGCACTGTTTTCATTGCGAACTTGCTCCAAATCGTGCATGACGCGTTGTGCATTCAGTCCGTCGTTTCGAGCATACAGGTAGGCAATGCGGAGTTCCAGAGTGCGGTTGGAATTCTTCAGCTGTCCAGTCTGCTCAATGCTCAAAATGAGAGCCTCAAAACTCTCCTTGAGCTTGATCAAAAGACGATACGCATCCTTCGGAGCAGAGCTGGGATTTTTCACAGATTCCTCCTTCTGTGCCTCCTTGAAGACAAGATCTTCTGTGACCGCAAACGATCGACGAAGGGCCTCGGAAACATTATTGATGTCCTTTTGGAGAGCCTGAATATCAGAAAGAACCTTGTCAATCTCCTTTTGCTGCTTCTTGACGTTCCGGACGATGTCCATGATGCTTCGCACATAGCTGGACCGATCTACATCCTTTGGCATTCTCTCCCACTCCACGGAGAGCGCAGCAGCTCTCTCTTCCTTTTCCTTGATTTCCGAAGCCATCGATCTGGACTCGAGTCGCAGTCGAGCCGTATCGCTCTCATAATCCCGAGACTTTGCAGATTTGTCTAGCAGCTTCTTCGACATGTCTTCGTACATCGACACAAACTCCTGTCGACGAACTTCCCATTCTGTGGCCATAGCCATGATCTCCTGAGCAATTTCCTTCATCTCCGTCCGAAGAAGCATGGAGTTTCCTTGCTTATCCTCGAGCAGCTTGCAGATTTTCTTGTGATTTCGATGAATTTCACGGAGAACTTCTTGGTTCTTCGTCTCCTCAGTCTTCTGCGCTTGCAAGGCTGTAGCGTTCGCTGACAGCTGGGCAGACTCTGCCGAGAGCTGCTCAAGTAGTTCTTGCATATTCTGGACACTGTCTTCAAGCTGTTCAGTTTCCAGCCGCTTTCTCTCTTCGTGGGAAACTGGCGCCTGCGTAGCATCTCTGTTTGAAGAAACAGCCGCAGAACCAGACTCGCTCTTCGTTCGGCTCTTCTTTGCGCCGTCGACTTCTTTGAGCACCGCGGTTTCCGAGGCTCGGGCAAGCAGCTGATCAAGAGTAGGGAGTCGGTCCGAGCCAGAATCATCAACGGATCCATCCATACCATATCGGAATTTTCCGTAGGCCGCATTTCGGGAAATGCAGTCGTGGAACAGGCTTGTCCCACGCAAACTGGAGAATGGAACTTTGCGACATTTCCGAGCAGCTGTCAGCAACCATGGCATCCGAACGGCAGACCGAATGGAAGAGACACACGCATCCCGAACGCTCTCCGATTTCGAGACGGACAGTTTCGATCCGACTTCTTCTTTCGGCAGCAAGTCCACGAGAAATCGCAGAATTCGACGAGTGTCATGAATCTTTGGATAGAGGAAAACGTCGTATCCGATTTTCTCTCGGTAGCCCAAAGACTGCAAGTCGCTTGCCAACTTCTGTCCGACGCGAAACCGAAGCGAAGTCTCAGCGGGTAAAGTTTCCGACAGGGACTGGAACTTCGGGTCGATGAGGTGCAAACTACGCACTGCTGCGCTCACAAGCTCTGCAGAAGAAATGTTTTCCAGTGCGGTAAGAGACTCATTTAGCAGGCAATTGTTGGTCTTCAGCGACAGCAGCAAGATGCTATCCGACTCCTCCATGGCTGTTTGTCGTGCTGTCGGCGTGTGGGGAAAAAAAAGCAACGAGAAAAAAAAAAGTATCATTAAAAAAAAATATATAAAACAAAACAAATATTCGCAGAAATTGCACCAGGCTGGAAACAGTCCAAGAAACATGGGGACGCTTCCATTCACCCAGCAAGCCAGCCATTTTTGCAAATCGTTCGAGGGGCACTTGGCAGGCATTCTTGCTAGTTTTCATTCTTTATTTCGCTTGCATTCTTCATTCTGTTTCTTCCTTTCTTTTTATTGTTATTTAAAATTAGAAAATAACGTCATTAAATGCATACAGTTTCGAGCGGAGAAAAATATATACATGACATCTCAAATTGCTTACATGGAGGATGGCAAGTGTTCGTTTTGGGCAAATCGTTGGAATGCTATTTGGTTAGATGACAGCATCCAGCTTCTTCTGAAGCGGGGAGCAGAACTGTAACCTGAAATGCACACTCGACCTGCATGGGAGCGATGTTCTGCCAGGCAGGTAATAGCAATTGATGGCGGTCTCCTAATCAAAATTCGCACTGGTTCTTGTCGAAAATGAGGCGTGAAAAGAACGCATTTCTTCGCAGAATTCCAGCGCACATCCATGTTTGAACCATTGCTGCCGACCGACTCTCAGGGCAGAAGAAAATAACAAACGAGAGGGGTAATAGATTTGTTGGATTGTTTTACCAATGGTTCGTGCTGCCTGTATTCGCAGTGAATGCATGGTCAATCGTTTCTACAAGAGCGAGGTTTGTAGTGATTCAACCAACTTGGTCAAGGATCGGGCAAGTGTCCAAGAATGCGTTGCAACTTTGCTCCCATCTCACGGACAGTCTGCCTCAGGGTTGGTTCATTCACGAAGGACCCCAGTAGATCTGGATTCACAATGTCAACAAATACCTGTTTCTGAGAATCCTCTCGCACGACAACATGGCAAGGAACAACGGCACCAAGAGCTGGTTGGGACAAGAGAAGATCGTAGCCTACTTTGGGAGCACACGCACCGAGAATTCGGTAATTTGGAAAGTCTGTCACATTGAGCTTTTCCTTGAACTTTGCCTGTGGGTCAAGGTCAAACAGCACTCCGAACCCTTCCTCTTTCAGATGGTCCTGAACTCGCACGAGCGCCTGGTCAAATGAGAGACCAACTTGCTTCCCTATGGAAAACGCCAGATCACCCATGGTATGCAATAGTCAAGAATACCATTGCAAAAAATATATTCAGCACACAGTCTCGGGAGAGCGTGAAAAAAAAAAGTGTGGTGAACGCCCTCTGCCTGTTATGATGCTGTTCGAGTTTGTGCGCCTATCACACCCAGTTGCGATTGAAGTCGGCCGCTGTGCTAAATGACCCGACCACGTTTCATAATCGGTCAGGTTTGTCCCGAAGTATCACTTGACGTCCCTGCCCCTCCGTCCCGCCACATGATAAAGTGTGTGCGTGCCTAGTTGTTGTTGTTGTTGTTGTTGTTTTGGTTTTTTTTTTTTTTTTTTTTTGCTTTGCGTTCCCACACATTTCAATTTCATTTTATAGGGCTGTCCACCTACGGCTGATGATGTCACAGTCATGACAGAAGTCGAGTTGCAGTCGGCGGGACGGGTTCCCATAACAACTGAAATAAGCAGAATTAGTGCAGTTCACGCCGCTTCTGCAGTTTCAGCATCTCCACAAGTAGGCGCCTTGTCTGCCGTTCATGACCAGCCTCCAATCGTACGGCAACGGAAGAGAGGCAGGCCGACAGGATCAAGAAGTGCAGGTTCGGACTGGTCGAGGATCAGTATCAGCGAGCAGATCGAGGCCAGCGGATGTATCACAGGCACTCACACAGGAGTTTCTTGTAGCCAATATCAACGTACTTCCTGCTCCAGCACTCATCGATTCGAGGCGGCTAATGCAGCAACAGAGAACAAGAGAAAGAGAGAAGAAAATGCAGCTGAAGAAGTTGGAGGAACACGCCTCATCGTACGCAGCGCAGCATGAGCATGTCGTGCAGATGGCAGAGAAGAACATGGTGAATTTAGAGAAAGAAGTCCACGGTCTCGAAGCGGACGCTGCGAAGCATGGTCGAAGGGCGAAACATCCTAACGACTGCAGCTGTGTTCGGAATAACCGAGGTTTCAGCGGAGGCCGTGTGCAACAAGTTGATGGAGATGTACCATCCTCCGCAGACTATAAGGGACGCACTACTGAATTCGCAGCTCCCAGGACCGGCCAGGCTAGACTTGCAGGCAGGTCTCCAGACGGGTGCGAACAATCTTGATGCTTTCATTCGGCCGACGGACCCTGACGGACATCTTAGAAAGCGGTTGCTGGAAGAACTGAAAAGAAAACGGAAGCCGCAGTATTCAATGGAGTTTCGCCAGCAAGTCATTGATGATCGGGAGAAAAGCTCGCCGCCAATGCACCGCGGTCGCCCATCCACTCTCTCGCCAGAACAGACCATTGTGGTGTGCAATCATTGTAGAAGTCTCGCACCTGTGTGAAAAAGCGACTTCTAATCTCTTTGTGTTTTTGTGTTTTGTGTTTTAATAAAAATTGAGCTTTCGTTTATTTCTGCTTTTCTTTTATTAAGAACGTCACACTGCCGTTCTTTCAGATTGCTTTGTCGTATGGGGATTGTTGCGTATCCATATTCAAGAAAATGCGTTTGAGCTTTTCCCGTCTCCTTGTCTCCAGAAGTTGCAAATTCAGTTTTCCAAGTTTCTGTGCGCTCCCGAGATGTTTGGTTCTGTGTTTTTGGATCCCCGATTTTCCCACATGTTTTCGACACTGGAGGTTGTTCTGAAGTTTCAATACTACATTTTTCATCATCTTAAATAAGGGAGCGATGTAGAGTTGATGAGAGAAGTCACGTTGTGAATGAATCGTCGTTCTAATTCTTCTGGACGATCGGGTGACATGGCATCGTTCATGAATGCTGTTTCCTCGGATCCCTGCGCTCACCCAAGAGAAGTGTGGAGGACGCTGCGCGACAAGTTGCCGAAATTATCTGAGATCGCAGTCCGTTTGTTCTCCATGCCGGTATCTCCGGCTTCTGCGGAAAGAAATTTCCGTGAACATGGTAGCATCCACACGAAGGCGAGGAACCGCCTGTCTTCGGACAAGCAGCGGAAGCTTGTAAGAATCACATCTTATAGCCGAAAGGTCATACCTCATCAATCAAAAACGTATGACGTGATCGCACATTACGCATCCAAATGTATCGGCATGGACCGAGACCGAGATCAAGATGCCCGGCGAGAGTTTGAGGACCGAAAGAATGGATTCAACAGGTTGTAGCCAGCGTTTCGGTTACTTCCTCTGAGGGTGATGAGGTGTCTTCAATTGCTGGCGCAGATCCGGACCGTGCAGAACCAGAAGGATGGCGTAGAGAGTGATTTGGGGCCTGAAGAATACTGCATCGAGGATGGGATGCCCTCATTTAATCGTATTTTTGATTGTGACCCTTGACCAGTGTCGTAAACAATGAGCACACCATGGAAGCAACTCCCATGAAGCGTTTTCCCGCCAGATGGCATGCAACTGTCGTATATGAGAATTCGATGTCTTGACAGGAATGGTTTGCATGGCTTGTCACCTGACATGTCAATGTGACATGCCAACCCTAACCACGGATAATCATCACTGATCACCCATAATCAATGTTGCAACCCAGCAACATGCATAGCATGATTGGGAAGGGGGCAGGCCCCAACACGCCCCTCGGCATGAGAGACGTTCTTACATCCAATCGCCTGGAAGTGAACCCGATCTTTTTCTTGGAGTGAACTGCTGCTGCAGTTGGCGAACAATAATTTTTTGGCGCGCACACAGTTTGCGTGGGAGACACTAAAAATGGAGTCAAAAGATGAAGTTCTTTTCTCTCCTTCTTCAATTTTTAATAAAGGAACTGATCACACATTGGAAACACACGTCCAGGAATGAAGAAGACCACGGAAACCTTGGCACGAGAGAGCCCAGACTCAAAATCGTCGCACGAAATCGAGAGCAATGCGGCACAATACCCACAAGCAAATGCAGCCGGACCCGCCCGGGAGCTCTCAGAGAACCGCGCCATATTTTCAACTTCAGCGTGGAAAGACGTGTGACGTGTGCCGTGGACCTTTTGCGGGTGCTGAAAACGAGCTTTTTCAAGAAAGAAGAGCTTCTGAGGCTTTTCCAGTCCGCCAGCCATTAACTGAGGTGTATGACAATTGTGTTCGTGTACCTTCACTGAGGCGACGAGACGTGCAGGCTGTGGCATCTGCTTCATCTAGCGCGAGTGTTCCAAACCAGATTGCGAAACGCATCATGCCAGACGATGAAAAGGTGATTCCCATTTCCCACACGGATGTGGCAGCTATTCCAGAACTGCAGGGGCTTCAAATGAACCAACTCACATCGAGGAAGCGGCTTTCGCTGGATGCTGCAAAGGAAGTTCGGGAAATGAAAAGAGCGCGGAAGCCCAAAACAGCGAACGCTGACGATGCAAGCAGCTGTGCGAGAGCATAGCGAAGGCAGCTCTTGCAGAGCATCAGCG
>VRVR01000015.1:0-113416 GCA_009859145.1 Andalucia godoyi
CTTGCTGCACAGCGCCTGCAGCGAGATCGCCGACAGCACATCGGCTTGCGAGTACCCAATTCCGTCAGCATGCAGATCGTCATAGAGCTGCGCCAGCTGCTCGCTCATCAAAGTCGCTGGAAAGACGAACTCCTCCGGTGAAGCATCAGATTCGCCCCTGTGACACAGAACACCATGCTTCCTCCACAAAGACTGCATTTCGGAAGGCGACGTCGCTATCGAGGACGGTGCCGAGATGGGCTGACCGAGCCGCGGATCTCGGACTGTTTCCTCTGCTTCAAGACGCAGCGCATTCATCTGTTCGCTCACCCGCGGGAGATGGTCAGCACCCGAAAGACGTCCAATGACAAGCTGGATTCGCTGGATCTCGCCTAGTGCTGATTGAACGGAGCTCTCGCACGTTGATACGACACGACCGTGCTCCGCAATGCGCGCCTCAAATGTTCCTTCGTACAATCGAATCTCTTCCTCCAGTTCGGACATCTGCTGCTTGCACTGCTGCAACCGTGACAACAATCGCTCATCCGTCGGTGCTGCAGAGACCTCTGCTTCTAGTCGACCAACGTCAGCCGTCAATGATGCTCTCAACCGAGCCATCCGGGTCCGCTCCGCGATGAAACTCTCTCTTAACGCCTTTGCAACTACCGGCTGCGCGTTCTGCAGTTGTACACAGATTTGGGCACGTCAGCGGGTCACTGCAAGTGTAGCGATAAGAGGTGAGGAGGACGATGGTTACAGATGGAGAACGATTTCTGAAAAGAAAGGAAATCAAAATGATTTATTCTATGCAGCGTACACGACAACTGCATCTGTAGCAATACCGCAGTTGTTATTGTGGTTGCGTGCCATCCAGATATATCCGTTATTCGCCCAGTATGAAGACCAGCTGTTACGTACAATGTAGTAGTCTCCGCCGCTGGAGTCAGTGCCATATCCACTGGCTACAACCGCATGATCAAGGTCCGCAGCATCGGATTTGCACGTCGGCTCATAATAAACACCACTACCGTAGAAGATAAACGACCGTGTAACCATAATGGCTACGGACACCGGGCCGACATTCGCAATCGCAGACGTGAGTGCTAATTCGTCTCCGACCGTCACATTCGCATATGACGCAATCTTGACATTGAACTTTGTGGCATCACTGTTGCAGTAGCCGTCCTGTCCAAGATAAGGGTAGTCTTGATCGAGGTTCAATCCAACATTGTTCTGGAGCATATAGTCGTAAGCAGCAAAGGAATTTCCACCGTCGCAGCCGTTATTGAACGGATTCCATGCGCAGTCGACATACTGCTGCGGCGTCAACACTGGCAGCTGACCATACTTCATGAAATACGCTGACTCCAGAGTCTCGGTCGCCGAAAAGGACCAGCACGATCCGCAGAACGCTTGGTCCTTGACAGGGGTCTCTGCTCCCTTTGATGTCCAATCGACAGACGCTGGTAGGGGGTCGGAGACGCTCGGTACATACGATTCCGGTGCGTTTGCAGCGAGGGACATGGGCTTGGACGATACAAACGATCCCTTCAGCTCATCAATATGCATGTCTGCAAAGTCATTCACATGCATGCGGAAAGCCTTGTGATTCGAATTGTGATCATGGATGAACAACAAGTTATCGATGAACAAAGTGTGCCTCTTGTCGTGCTCGCCGTCGGCAGAGTAGTTTCTTCCGTGAATGTTCTTGTACTTGCTGAAGGCACTGGAGTGCGAGTTTGGTGGGAACATTGCCTCCATGTAGTGAAGCGAAGACCGCGAGCGCTCTCCAATCGTCTCTGCAGCCTCGGACGTGCAGACTGCGGGAGCTGCAAAATCGGAGTTTCCGAAAAGACGAGGCTCAAACGAAGTGTAGTCCACAACATACTGGTCAAAGTGCGACATGCCAATGACGTTGTATCCCATCATGGCGAATCGAACGGGGACAGCGAAACCGCCTTGAACATTCACGTAGAAATCATAAACGTTGGTCTTGCTACCTTCAGGGTCCGTGAGTCGCCAGTGCTGAACTTGCTGCTGGTTCAAAAACTCAACAGCGACAAACGTCCAGCCAGAAAGAGTCAGGTCTGGAAGCATGGTTGTCAGACTAATGTTCTGCCCAGCAGGGTTCTGCGCCACAGCGCACGCAGGCTTGTTGATGCGAGTGTACACCTCGTACGTAGTCGGCTGGGACACATCATTGCGATAAATGAAGTAATCAAGACCGTTATACCACTCCAAGCGAATGCGACCATTCACTCCGTCGTAACGCAACGTGACGGGCTCGACGAGATGCGCATATGGAAGGGAGAATGTTCCGGTCAGCAAGAAGCTGTTTGGGAACTTCGGAACAGACACTGCTGCAGCGAGCCCAATCAGCGACGCAGCTGCCACGAGCGCGACGCAGGACTTCAGCAGAGACAGAGACATGAACGCCGAGTTTTTAAAAGAAATAAAAACAAAGAAACGAGAGAGAACAGAACAGAAGAGGAGGAATTATAACAACACGAAGTAGGAAGAAAGAAGCAAAGCAAAGCAAAAAAAAAAATTATATTAAAAAAAATGCGGCAGAACAGAAAGGAAATTCCAAAGGGAACGGCAAATGCGAAAGGAAACAGCGATGCAGTTTGAACTCAGGAAGGGGAAATCCCCTTTGGATTTTCGCTGCTTATGTACTGGTGCTTCAAGTGAGACTGGCCACAGCTGTCCGCCCTCTGCTTTTTCTTTTTTGATTCCACTGGTGTGCATGTATGCTCAGGTTTTTTTTTTTTCGCGTTTCATTTTCTGTTTTTTATATTTATTTTTCTTTTTTGTTTCCGGCTTAGGGACGACAACTCAAAAAAGGAAAAAGAGAAAACACCCAGGATGTCTATTCTGCAAATTGAACCACTTACGTTGCGGATTTCCGATGTCCACTCAGCTGCAAGCGACAAGGTAATTCTCGAGAACACGTCACTTGCAATCGACAAGAAGCGCAAGTATGCTCTTCTGGGGAAGAACGGGTGTGGAAAGAGTACGCTGCTGAAGTATATTCAAAAGCAACTGCCCTATGATTGCCATCTATGTGAACAAGAAGTGTCCGACTCGGACAAGACATGCTACGAGCACTTTATCTCTCTCTTTCCCGAGATCGATGCTGTTTTCAAGCAACCGGACTCGGTGGAGCGCGACACCGTCCTAGTTGAAAATGACTTTGACAAGGTCAACGTGCTGATTCGACGTCTGGCAGCTGGTCTAGACATCAATTTGGATGTGAAGATTAACCAGTTATCCGGGGGTTGGAAGATGCGTTTGTCCATCGCCGGTGGCATTCTCTTGAAACCCAAGTTGCTGATTCTGGATGAGCCAACCAATCATCTTGATCTGGAAGCGACGGTATTTTTGACGGAATTCCTCCAAGAATATCGAAATGCCATTCTGGTTGTGTCGCATGACGAGGCATTCATTGACAATGTTAGCGATTTTTTGTGGTACATCACGGACGATCGACAGTTGCGCGTGTTTGCTACAGACTATCACACATTCCGCCAACAACTGAAGGACGAGTATGATATTGCAACGAAGCACTACAAAGATTACCAAAAGAAGTTGGCAAACTATAAGAAATCGGGCAAAACAAAGGAAGAGGTAGACAAATTCATCAAAAAACACGACATGCCTCGGCCGAACCCGCCGTATGAGGTCCGTGTTTTGTTTTATCAAGTGCCGGTTATTGAGCGGTGCATTATTGAGCTTGAGCACGTGTCCTTTAACTACCCTTTTGTTGCAGAAGATGGATCGGCGGGTACCAAACAGATTTTGAAAGATATCAATTTCTCGGTGTGGATGAATTCGCGTATCACACTGACGGGGAAGAACGGGAGCGGGAAGAGTACGTTGCTCAAGTTGATTGCGGGACAGTTGGAGCCATCAGCAGGATATCGACACTTTGACCAGCGTATTCGAGTGGGCTACTATTCACAGCACTTCAATCTCCCAGAGGACATCACTCCCGTGCAGTATTTGATGAACGTGTCCATCGAAAAGGTTGAAGAACAGAAAGCGCGCCAGTATCTTGGTACGATCGGACTCAAAACGGAATCTCACGGCAAGCTCATTGGTGAACTGTCTGGTGGTCAAAAGTCGCGAACCCTTCTCGCGTCTCTCTTCTTAATTCAGCCGCATATTTTGTTGCTAGACGAGCCCACGAACCATCTCGACATCGAGACCATTGAGGGCCTTACGAATGCAATCAACGAATATTCAGGTGGACTCGTCATGATCACACATGACAAGCGACTGATTGAGAAAACTGAGAGCGAGATTTATGTCGTTGAAAATCAAGGAGTCAAGAAAGTGTCGAAGTAAAACTAAAAATATTAGATGGCAGTTAACAGAAAGACGATTCGACTCTGCTTTACGAGTGCACTACATTTGCGCGGCATACGCAGGGCCCCCAGAACCCTCCGGCACGACCCAGTTAATGTTCTGCGTAGGATCCTTGATATCACAAGCCTTGCAATGCAAGCAATTCTGAGCATTGATGACAAGCCGCCCTTCAACATACTCATACACTTTTGCTGGGCAAAATCTGCTCTCCGGCCCATCATACACCGGAAGATTCACCTTCTGCGGCACTGCCGGATCCTTGAGCGTCAGATGGGCAGGCTGGTCGTGTTCGTGATTCGTACCTGAGCGCGCAAGCTGCGTCAAAAGGTCAAATGAAATCACGCCGTCCGGCTTCGGGTAGGCAATCTTTTCACATTCGGCAGCCGGCTTCGTGCACTCGTGGTCAGCATGCTTCATGTGCAGAGTCCATGGTGCACGTCCGCGAAACAGGTACGTATCCACTGCAGAGTACGCAAGAGCAGGCAGAAATCCCCACTGGAATGCCGGACGGATGTTGCGGACCTTGTGCAAATCTTCCCAGACCCAAGAGTTCTTCAAACGGTCATAATAACTGGTGGCCTCGGAACTTCCGGAATTGAATGCCTCCACAATGGCCTCGGCTGCAAGCATGCCCGACTTCATTGCATTGTGTGTGCCCTTGATCTTTGGAACATTGACAAATCCAGCGGAATCTCCAACAAGTACGCCTCCCGGAAACGAAACCTTGGGCAGAGACTGCAGCCCGCCTTCTGAAATGGTGCGCGCCCCGTATGAAATGCACCTGCCTCCTTCGAGCAAACTTTGAATGAACGGATGTTTCTTCCATCTTTGCAGCTCTTGGAAGGGACTCAAATATGTATTTTCGTAATCAAGGCCAACCACAAACCCAAGCGACACCTTGTTGTTCTCCCAATGGTACAGCCAGGACCCTCCATACGTCTTCATATCCATCGGCCATCCAACGGTGTGCACAATCTTTCCTGCCTCAAACTTGGACGGCACAACCTCCCACACTTCCTTCACCCCAAGACCGTACGTTTGTGGGTCTGCATTCTTTCGCAGCCCAAACTTGTCAAAAAGATTCTTGGTGAGTGATCCACGACAGCCTTCTCCTAGAACCGTCTGACGAGCTCGCAGCTGCACGCCAGGAGCGAAGCTGTCCTTCACGGTGCCGTCCTTTGCAATTCCGGAATCACTTGTGATAACACCTCGAAGCTGCCCATCCTCGACAATAACATCCGCTGCGGCAAAACCAGGGAAAACATCGACCCCAGCATCCTCGCATTGCTTTCCCAGCCATTGAACAACAGCGCCAAGGGAGACGATGTAATTGCCGTGATTCTGCATCTGAGGAGGGGTTGGAAGTCGGACATGTTTCTTGTCGTTCAGAAGCCAAACAAAGTAATCATTCTTGGCCTCTTGGTGGATCGGAGCACCAAGAGATTTCCAGTCTGGGATAAGCTCATTCATGGCCTGCATCTCAATGCAGGCTCCCGACAGCGTGTGGGCGCCAATCTCAGCGCCCTTTTCAATCACACAAACATTCAAATTCGAATCCAGCTGTTTCAGTCGAAGGGCAGTAGCGAGTCCGGCGGGACCTGCGCCAACGATCAGAACATCAAACTCCATCACTTCGCGGTCCACATTCGGAGCCAGCGCAAAAAGCCGCTTGGACACAGCGCTGCAGCTTATCTTCTTTACCGGATTCGAAAAGATGCGGAACATTCTCAACTACCTCTCTAAGACGCCAATACGTATGGATCAGACGACGTATGAATTCTAAAACGCGAGAGAGAGAGAGAGAGAGAGAGAGAGAGAGAGAGAGAGAGAGAGAGAGAGAGAGAGAGAGAGAGAGAAACATCAAAAGTGAAGAAAACCTGGTTTTCGACTTCAGAAAGCGCCAAGCTCAAGCTCCTTTCGACTTCAACCTCTCGTGCTCTCACTACTGCGTACGACAGTAGTCGTCGTGAATCCGGCCATCACGTTGGGATTAATTAAGCACCCGCCGCCTTGGGGGGGGAGCGTCCTTGAGAGAATTGTTGTACCACGTACGCTATTCCAGTTTCGAACCATCCTGGAGCAGTAAATCCTCAGTGGACATAAGAACTCCGCAGATTAACGATGACAGCTTTGCAGAAACACAAAAGAGAAATGCACACTGAGAAAAATAATGTGTCTTTTCGGTGTAACACGCCGCTGCCACTTACTGCAATTGCGATATGATGAAGCAATCTAAAGCACACGTAAACAAGCACGCTGCCACGCGCCATGCGCATGCGTTTGCTATCTTGGCATCTCCGTCACACGATGCTCCGATTCGTTTCGCCCCGTTTTGATCATGAAATCCCTATAAACACGCCATCGCGTTTGCATTCTCGCACAGCGACGCTCATTACTTATTCTTTATTTTTATTGTCCATGCAACGCAACATCTCTCGTAAGAACGTCTCGCATGCCGAGGGGCGTGTTGGGGCCCACCCCCTTCCCAATCATGCTATGCATGTTGTTGCGTTGCAACATTGATTATGGGTGATCAGCGATGATTATCCGTGGTCAGTGTACAATGTAGGCGTCCGGAGTAAAAGTCTTCGTATACGCGAGTGGGTATGAATGCGAATGTGGTATACAAGTGGGTGCTTCTTGACTGTTCGGCTATGTATTACTATAATCATTATTATTATTTACTTTGCCTTCCTCACTCACGCTTGTGTCAGGAGCGGGACGCCAGTTTTGCCATGATGTCTTCCTTCTCCAAAACAAGACGATCCATGTCTGCTTGAATTTCAGCAGCTCTTTCAAAATCTTCATTGTCCGACGCTGCAACAATGTCTGCATCGTGCTGCATCAGTACCTGTTCAATTTCAATCAACCTGGCATTCCAGATGATGGCAGGATCCTCCTCCTCCGTTTGCATCGCTTCCACAGTGCTTCCTGCCTCTGCATCATCATCTGTCTCCTCGTGCATTTCCGTATCGGCATCGGCACTCACATTCGGAGCCAAGAAATCAAACGACGGCGACACTTCAGCACCAGGACTTTCCGCTCCCAGCGAATGTGCATTTGCTGCTGATGCGTCTTCATCACTCGACAACCCAAGCATATCATGGAAGCCGACGGACAGCTCATCTTCCACATGTCCAGCATGTTCGGTACTCTCTTCTGCATCCACCTCTGTTGACTCCACTGAGCTTTCCGGCAACAACACCATGCCGTTTGCAACGTCGGATGCATGTTTCGACGAGAGAACTTTGCGCTCGGTTTCGCAGACGGACATTTCCTGACGAACATAGTCCAGCTCCTGAATGGACATCTTCTTGCCAGAGGACATCTCCTTTCCCAAAAGATTCAGTTGCTCGGTAAGGAAACGAATTCTTTCGATGTCATATGTCCGCTCTTCCTGCTGAAGAAGAGAGCTCGCCATGACAGATTCATTCGACAACTGTTCTGATTTTCGGTTCTCTGCCAACAGCTCATCGGACAATGCGGAAATCATTGTCTCACCTTCCACTTGCAGTTGTTGGAACTGCTTGATTTCATTGGTAATCCGCTGTGCTTCGCGGAAATTGCGGGCGGCGACGGCCAGCTTCTTCTCCTTTTCTAACTCAGGCAGTCGCACTTCAGCGGTTGCCATGTTTTGCCGCATCGAGGAAATTTCATTCTGAATTCTAAGCTTACTGCTCGCCGATTTCTGAATGTCCTCTTCCAGCGCGGATACCGATTCCCGCAATCGTTCAATTCGTCGATAGGCAGCATTTTCAACATCGCGGATCGACGATAGAATCTTCAATTCCTCAACAGACTGTTCTGTCAGAGACTCTGCTTCCGAAGCCTGGGTTTCCAAAGCCGCATACTGCGCAGCAAGACGGTCAAAAACTTCTCGGGACTTCCTTTCTCTTTCTCGAAACACCAGTGCCTTGGAATCAACCTCTGCCTGCTTCTTCGCCACATCCGCTCTTTCCTTCTCAAATGATCGGAGGATGTCGGTCAGCTGCTTCTGCTCGGCTATTATCTGATCCTTGTCTCGATCAAACCGCGACGACATCTGAGAAATACGAGTGACGGTTTCCTCATGCGTCTTTGTCAATCGTGAATGCTCCGCGCGCTTCAGCCGGAGCTGCACCTCCAACGCAGCAATTTCTTCTTCAACTGCCTGCTTTCTCCTTTCAACTTCCGTCTTTTGCTGTTGCAAGTCGGCAGTAGAGGAATCGATCTTCGCTTGAAGGGATGCCATGCGCTGACGCACATCCTCCAGATCCAAGTTGGCATGCCGTTCACGGCGAGCGATTCTCAACGATGCTTCGCTGATTTCGGACTCCAGATTCAAGATGTCCTCGGAAGGAACATAAATATTTTGTTCTACGATCATCTCTTGTTCCGCGAGAAGACTCTGCATTTGATCCAAGTATGTTTCAAACACTTTCTTGCGCTGCTCCGCAGTTTCCTGAGTCGCCTTTTCGATTTCCGCAAACTTAGACTCAAACCCATCTAACAGGAACTGAGTTTGTGCAATGGATTCCAGACACTTCCCGATGCGCTCTGTAACAATGTTTGCCCGGTCGAAATCCTCAGACATCGCAGCCTCTTCCAATTCATTCTGCAAGCTCGCACTGGCTCGACGCAGTTCTGAGAGATCGCAAAACGCCTTTCGCCGAAGAAAGGACGAACATCTCATCTCATTGCGGATGCTGTCTTCTGTACCACGGACTTTGCTCAAATCACGTTGCAGCGCAGCATTCAGCGCCTCCGCTGCCTGCAGCAAGTGCTTCGGAATCGCCGCGGTCGGAATGTCAGCCTTCATCTGCAGAGACTCCTGTTGGGGCACCTGCTGTGCAAGAACAACCGATTCGCTCTTGGAGTCCGTCGTCGTGCTTGCAGGCACTTCAACGGCATGAATTGCAGGTGCAGATGCAGGCGCCGCCGACACAATTGGTTTTTGATCTAATGGATTCTTATGATCCGCATTCACCGGCACTTTGTCTACACGCAGAGCATCCTCCTCATCAGCCGCTCCATCCAGTTTTCTACTGTTTTCATTTGCAGGTGCCAAATTATCTGTTTTCGACATGGAAGTGGCAACTGCAGGAGCCGGTTGCTTCCGATCTGACGAAATCTCTTGATCGACGTCAGCCGGCGCAGGGTCCGATTGCAAAGCCTCCGCCTGACTGTCCGTTCCATCCTCCGTTTTTCCGCTGCCATCAGCAGCTCCAATTTTACCTCCTTTCCGTCTGCGAGTGGCAACCCGAGCAGGTTGCTTCCGTTCACTAGTCTCGCCGGAAGTTCCCTCAACAGGCGATGGCGGGCGGAAGACGACCGCATCATCCAGAACCGGCGCAACGGTCTTTGGTCCATTGGAGCTTCTCGCTCCTACCGTGGCGGAATCGACAGCAGAAGACGCATTGGACAACACGCTAGCAGACACGCGGCTGCTGTCTTCTCCGGCATTTCTTTGCGGTGGTCCTCCAGTGTTGGAGCTGGTGCTCTGACTACTCCGCTCGCTGGATGCATGTGCACTCGAATGAGCCGATGCAGGGCTGCTACTATGAGCAGCAGTTCCCGACGATCCAGAAGTCGCCTTTCTCGTCGATGTCGGCGCAACGTTCATCCCCGCAAACAGCCCCATATCATCCGAAGCAGCTCCAGCCGATGCAACCCCACCGCCATTGCTGGACGATGCCGCCGCAGGAGATCTGCCTAGATGACTGTGCGGCGCCTGTGGATTGGACGATGGACTAGGCCGCCCAACCATGCTTTGCGGAGAAGGTCGGGAAGGCCCAGAGACATCGTCTCGAAAGCCGCGCGAGGACGAGGAACTCGCAGACGACGATGAAGCCGGAGGGGTGTTCGGACCATCGTCCTTGTCATCCGTCTTTTTCTTTTTCAAAAATCCAAACATTTGATCCGGAGTTGCACCACGGATAGATCTCGATAGCAAATTTAATTTAAATAATAATTAATTTAAAATTTAAAAAAACAGAAATGAAGGTAAAATATGACATTAAAAAAAAGATAAGAGGACAAAGGAAAAGGTGGAAAAAGCAGACACGGAAAGAGGAGCTTTTCACGAACGTGATCGATTTCCATGTTGTCCATTGAGCGCTGACAAGTCGGAGAAGACTCAGAAAAACGAGCAGCTACGGCCGGCGGCACCATTTTCTTGAATTCAGGAAAAAAGGGTGCATCAATTCTCAAAACAACCTCCCAACACGAAGCAATGTTTCAATCGAGACAGCAAGGTATTTTCCCCTCCAAATCGACCCGTGGTGTATGTGCTCTGCACTGCGCGAGGCTGTTGAAAAAAGAAGCACGAAGCACGAAGCACGACATCGGCTAGATAAAAAATGGACTTTGCGATTGCAATTGCGGTTTGTTCTGCAGTGGCTGTTTTTCTAACGCCCTTTCAAAAGCACCTGTCAAAGTATCGCTACGCAAAGTATGACAACCCGCTGCTTGTTGTGGAGTACTTGCGCCGGATAGATCCACCCGCAGTTGAAGCAGCAGCATCCGGCATCTCATCTCGTCATGCGCTAGAAGTGTCTCGGTCCTCATCGTGATCTTGTTCGCCGGTGCAGTGCCTCCCCTCTCCTTTTAATGCGAAACAAGGGAAGAAGAAGAAGAATGGAAACCATGGAGGATCATCTATATAACGATCGAGTCATGTCTTTTTATTCTTTCTTTTTATCATTATTGTTACTATTGTGTAACTTTTTCTTTCGCGGGTACTCGGGACGGCGGGACAATTGACAAACAAATGTGCTTGGGACACAGAAACAGCGACTACTACAATGTATTTAGCAATCGTGTTGTTTGAATGCGGACACCATGCGGTCCTGCATGGCGAGAAGACGGTACTCCGAATCCTCAACGGTGAACTCGATGTCGTCTGAGTACATGTCGTGCTCCGCAATCTTCTGCGGAACGGCTCCCTTGACGAAGCATCCGACGAGCAAACCAGACACGATGGATATTCCGATCGTGATGGCCAGAGACGCAAGCTGGTACTTTGCCTGATCGTCGCCACGCGGGAACACATCGCTGAACGTACCATTGTAAAGACTGTGATCACCTGCAGCTCGAAGCGCAGCAAAAATACTTGCAAGGCCGCCCATAATCCCAGGCACTGCATGCAAAGCATGGACAGAACAAGTATCCACCAGTCCTAGGTGTTTGCGCAGCAGCGCAGGACCGTAAATGAACAACAACGTAGACACACTTCCGGAAGCGAAGCCAATCACCATTGCACCGCCGGGACCGATGTTCAAGTCCGCAGTAGAACCAACAGCCACTCCGCCGGCGAGAACTGCATTGCAGACATCCACCATTTCAATTTTCCGGTGGGAGCGGAACGTCCGGGAGAACAAAAAGGTAGCAATCGTCGACGAACAAAGAGAGAACACAGTGTTGATGATGGCAACGGACTGTCTGGACTTGGCTGGTGCTGCATTAAAAGAAGGCCAGAATAGCCACAACGAGACAGTTCCCAGAAACGCAAGCAGATCGCTCGTGTATCTTGAGCGATTGTCTTTGTGGTCCGCGTGGCTGGGCTTTGACATGACCCAGGAAACAGCCAGTCCGAAGAGTCCCCCAAACGTATGGATATACATGGAACCGCCGACATCGATGGACTGCAGCTGAAGAGCGCAGATATAGTAATTCAACGAGTAGAAGATGCTTTCTAAAAATGCAATCACAAACAACTGCGAACTGTCGACTTTTCCAATAAGCGCTCCAAACGAAATGAGAAACGTAGCTGCACCAAAGTTGCCTTCAATCAGCCACCGGACAGACAGCTCAATATTTGACCAGTGGCCCTCGTGTGCCTTCTCAAAGAATCCCATGCACAAGATGACCCATTCCACCATGAAACAAGTAAGCAGGAGGGTGAACCCCAATGCCCCAAAGCCATACCGACGCAAGAACGTCATCAGATACGCAAAACCAATAAGCATCATGGACGAAATACCCACATACATGGTATACAAGGAGTCCACAGGAGCGATGCTGTAGTCACCAAACAAGTACCACAGAATAGTGACTGCGAGTTGGCCAGTAAACAGCAAAACAGAGCCCCGGCTCAGCTGAAAACTGTCACCCTTCTCGCTGTGAGACGACGAAAAGCCCAGCTCAGATAGTGCAGAAAACGGACTTCCCGAAGCAATGGCATTCACCTTGTCCGCAAGCTTTTGCAAACGAGCACGGCGATCGGCAATAGAAACGTACCCCTCAGACACAGCCGCATCGTCCTTTTGCAACCCAGAGGATAAGTCCTTTGCGATCAGAGCCAGCTCGTCGCCATCAATGCTCGAAGACACTGCAGAAAGCAACTTCCGAGCCACAGAGACGGATATCACAGGAGACGCCCCCATCGGAGTCATTTCAATGTCTGGAGAATCGGGTCCCCGCGCTATTTCTGAAAACGGATTCTCCATGATCTGGGAAACCGGCACGATGACACTTGGGCGTCCGCAGCAAGAAGAAGTAGAGGAAGAGGAAGAGGAAGAGGAAGAAGAAGAAGAAGAGAAAGCGTGGGTGAAAGCGCAATCGGAAAAATTGAAAATATCAAACTCCAACAACAACTCCAACAACGGCAACGTCACGGAAAACGTAGTTTTTTCGCGAAAGTCGGAGAAGCTGACAGGTGTACTCCGTAGTGACAGAAAGACTTACACAACAGGCAGTTCGGGGCGCAGCCAACCACTTGAACCTTTTTTCTTTTGATGGGGAAGAGGTTCTGACTACGACGGATCATCAGGACAGCAGAAGAGGAGAAAAAGCGGCAAATGCACACAGCAGAAGTAACTTTCATGCAGCACATGCGTTTATTCAGGGCTCAGAAGACCACACACACCAGCCAAAACCCACTTGTGGGGCTTGTCTTGCGACTTGAGATACGCGGTTGTGACGTACGTTGCACCACGCATGGAGGTCGCATAGACAGGACATTCATATGTTCCTTTCAGGTCCCGTTTTTCCGACAACATTGCCTTCACATAAATCACCGGCAACGCAGGATGCAACTGCTTTAGAATGGAGTCCTTGAGACATCCTGCTTGGGTGTCCCAGCGTGCGCCTTCAAGGAACAGCCCATGGATGTACGCGCCATCTCGCGGAGCTGCGCCAACCTCTTCAGGCCCCTTTTTCGTGACATCCGTCATCAAACACATCTTGTCCAACGGCAAATCCTGCTTTCGAGCCGTCGTCTGCATCACAGCCGACAAGAACAAGAGAGGAGAGAAGAGACCGGAAAGCCAGACCGACTTCGGCAGATTAAGATCGTTTGACCACTCCGCGAGGAATTGGACCCTCTTCAGCAAATCACCGTACCACGATCCAAGCGGTTTCAACGAAGGGTACGCAACCTTGGACCACGAATCAGGAACGCGATCTACAAACAGCGCATTCATGATGCGCTCCATTTGCTCCGAGACAGTAAGCTCGCCGCGGAGACCCATTTCAAGAGTTCGCAACGACATGCGAATTTCCCTGATCAGTATGTTCATGCGATCGCATTCTTGCAATACGACGGAGATATAGGGAGTTCGCTCTTCAATGCGGCCAATCATTTCCGCAACGTCGTAATTCTCAGGAAGATCTCTCATAATGTCTTCGATAATCTGGCGGACCTTGCTCTCGCGAGATTCTCCAGCAGCCACCGCACCGCCACCTTCGAGTTCAGTCAGCAGTCGGAACAAGCTGTCTGCCTCGTTGTTCAAAAAGTTAATCTCAGCATTTGGATGCAATCCAAACATCGGTGGAGACTCCTGCGGCAGCGACTCCTCGATGTACGTCACGTACTCGGGATACGAGGACACGGGTGGGACTACAAACCCTGGGCCAAGATCAAAGCTTCCTTCCAAAAGATTTTCCATCATCAATGTTTCCAGATACGTTGAGCAGGTACGACGATCCCACTTGTCCGTGATGTGTCCTCCGTACATGATTTCTCCAAACATGTATCGAATATCCTCCCAAGGTACGTTGTTGTTGGCCTCGAGATAGTTGAAGAGCACATTCGCGGAGATCGTCAGATCGCCCGTATTGAACGAATACGCCCGCGACCAGCCTTGGAAGCCAAACTTGCGGCGACCGAGCACAAGAGCATGGAAGAAACATAGGGTAAACAGAATGGTCTTGAATTCCGTCTGTTTCATGCAGGATTCTAAAGTGTCCTGGTTGAAGTTTGCATACGCACGGAGCAAGTTCGCCTTCAACGTCTGGGGCGCCTCGTTTGTGATCTTGAGCGAGTTCTGCAAAATACCTTGTGGAATGTGATCTGCCGGCTCGGCAGTCAGGAAAACGCGGAAGTCTTTGTGCGCCGACTCAGACAGCGATTCCAAAGACCGCTCAAGAGACGGGAGCCACTTCTTCATCAGGTGGATGTTCTGCAACATCACCCAGCCACCAGTTTTCGACAACTTTTCCAACGCTTGCTCGGCAATAACCTCCTGACCTTGACCCAAAGAAACATTGCGGAACTTGCCGTTGTCTTCCGAGAACCCAAGCTTCCTTCCAAGTGCTTCTGCATCCTTCACAGGATCCGCACCCGGGAACAAAATGAAAAACAAAGGAGTTGACGGTGACGATTCAAAGAACGTTGCTTCCAAAGAGAACGGGGTCTGCTCGACAAACCGAGATCCCATTGCTTTCTGCACGAAATCCCGGACAGCATGCGTCGTCCGATCGGGGCGAAGAGAGCGAATGACCAGCAGTTTTTGAAATTCCGTCTTGTTCTTCCAGTCTTGCGGCAACTTCTCCTTTTCGGGCTGTTCGGTCTCCGCCCATTCACGCCAACGCTTAGCTGATCCTTCCATGTCGTCCGCAAGCCGCTCAAATCCTTCCAGATCGCGCAAGCCTTGGACATTCGCCCAAAGTGCATCATCCAGCCAATCCGAAAGCGGATTTGGGGGAGGCTGCGCGGGACGACGGCCAGCGATGAACTGCGTGACCTCCAGAGGATCAAGCTCCTTGGACTTCAGCATTATGCGGAAGCAAAGATCAGCCGAAAACACCAACTTGTGTTTCTCGAAGAGACCACGGCGCGCATACGTGAATACGCACCATGTGACATTATCAATCAGCTTTGCAACGCGCTCCGCAACTTCTTCTGCAGGAGAACACGTGTCAATCGCTCTGCTGAACACAACGACGAACGAATTGAGAGAAAATTGATACATGACCTCGATGCGCGATAAAGCATCCAGCAAGAAATAGAGCAGAGATCCGCGAGAAGCAACAGGTCTGTACAGCTCTCTGGCCTTATTGATGTCTATTTCTGTCTTCTTCGCTAGCTTGACCTTCTCCTCAATCTCGTTGGAAGTCGCTTTCGTCACTTCCAAATTCTCAATCAGAGAAATGTCTCCAAGAATGTCACCCTCTGCCTTTGAAAGTCGCTCAAGCAGATTATCCTCCAATTCCTTCAGACGGATCTTGAACTCGTTCTGTTGTTTAATCAATCCAGCTTTCTGTTCTTCGAGATCAGGGCGTTCTTTCTTCACAACCAGCGCAAGCAGTTGCTCTTCAAGACCATCCTCCGTGACCATGAAATTCGTCAGCTGCGTTTCCGCTTGAATTTCCGGCTTGTAGTGCGGATTCGACAACTTTGTCTGGAGGATAAGACGGAACTTCGGATCGTACTCCACCTCCTTGTCTCCAAGGCGAACAAACAAGTCTCGGCCTTTGCGGATCACCTGCCGCGACAAAATGGGCTGCAACACAGCGTCAATCGACTCTTGAATGTTTTCGATGAGAACAGTGTGCCCATTCTTGATCGCATTTTCCAGCATGTCCAACATGCGATTCTGACCAAGACGCATGACCTTCAGACGGTCGCCATACAAGTTCTTCACAAAAGAAACACCCTGCAGTTGCGGGTCAATGATAAGGGGCCAGCGTTCGCAGCGAGTGAAGATGGTTCCATTCTCTATGGAGACGCGGTCAGCAGGAAGCCCGAGATTGTTCCATCCTGCAACAGCCGCATCATCGGTCAGCAGTGCCAAAGGATCGACCGTAGGAGAACAAGCAAGATGGATGTCTTTCAGCTTCGGGATCCACCGATCATTCAGCAAGTCCTTGCGGAAACGGAACGTAAACGCACCGATATACGACACAAATGCCGCAGAAACCAGAACATCGCCCACTAAAACATCCAGTGCTTGCTGCAACTTCTTGATATTCTCAGCCCAGCGCACGTTTTCGGATGCAAGGGCTCGAACAAGGCGCTGTGCTAGACTCAGACGATTCTGCGTCTTCTCCGCCTGCTCCTGGACGGCCAACTTTTCCGCGTTCGCTTTCTCAAACCGTTCCTCCAAGTCACGCAGCTTCGCTTGCAAAGCCGCTACTTCTGCCTGCACTGCTCGCAACTTCGTATTTGCAGCATCCAACTGAGCGTTGGCTTCGGCAAGCTTCAATCGCTTCGGTTCAACTTCGCAAAAGATGTCATAGTAGATCACAGTGTTCCTGGCCCACTCGCAGATACCTGCAGCAGCAGAAGACTTCGATTTCAGATACTCTCCATTGAAGTTGGGACTCGTCAAAAACGGCTGTGCAGCTTGCAAAGACGCTGCAGGAATGTTTTCCTTGTCGTACGTCTGCAATGTCTTCAGGAACTGGTCCACGTTCGCCATGGCTTTCTGAGCAGCAGACCAGCTACGATCTTTGGTAACACCGGATTTCGGAGACAGCAAGATTAAGACCACGTTCAACACATCCGCAACTTCCTGGGTGGGCTTCTTGAACGACTTCAGCTCTGTTAAGTTTCCCTTGTTCAGCGTATTCAGAGCGGCCTCGGCAGCAATAATGGCAGGCTCTGCGCGTTTCAACTCTTCCTGGCACTGTTGCTGGAAGCCAGAAACCTCGCGTGCAATCTTGTTGCACACGTCAGCTTCTTCCTGCGCTTTGGCATTCTCGGCCTCTACAATCGCTGTCTCGTGCGCAACCTGCTTCAGGAGCTTTTCCACTGCAGCTTTCTTGTCCTCCACAATGACCTGTTGCCTCTTCAGGTTTTCCTCGAGTTCTGCAACATCGTCCGACGTCTTGCGCAGTTTCACCAATCCGGCCTCAAGACGCTCGATCTTGGAAACTGTAATGGAACGCTGCGAAGACAGAAGATTCTTGTAGAAGGCAATCAACTCCAAAAACGACTTTGGAGTGGTGTAATTGTACCGTCGCTCACGGACCAAAAGTTCCTTGGACGCATCATCAACCGACTGATGCGCAAATGCCATGAACTCCACAACCTTTGCCTGATTTTCCTTCGAGCCAAGATCCACATCTTCCAAAAAGCGGTTTGCCACGGAGACCAGCGCTTCCCGGGGCCACGGCTGGAACCAGTCAATAACTGTGCAACTGACAAGTGCCGGGAACTTTCGCGCACGAACGCGGAGGGCATCCCCTACTGGAGAGAAGCACAGGACAACATGCAAATTACGACGCACTTTCTCAATGAAAAAGTCCCAACAATTGTCGCGAGTATCAATTACCCCTGCTTGCTTCACCTCACTTCGGATACCATTGACAATCGTGTCGATTTCATCCGTCGCAAACAAGTCCGGGATGTTTCCGGAAGAAAGCAGATCGTTCAAGAATACGAGGAAGCGTTCGTCAACGATTTGCGAATCCGTAAACAGGAACACTGTGGATTCTGACTTGAGACCGACTTTCATGTACATGTTCTTCAAGTCCTCTTTCAGCTCATTGATGCCGTAAGAACGTGAAATCGTAATCTGCGTAACGGTGTATCCGGATATGAACGCGGCAAGTCTGCTCAAAGACTGTTTTCCTGAGCCACCAACACCAACCAACAGCGCGTGACCGGCAGGATTCTCGATGATACGGGAAATTCTGCAAACGTGGGACATGGCATCCTCGAACAATACGAGGTTCATGACTGCATTCGTCTCATTGTAGTCGTTCAGCGCATCGTTGAGAGTCTTGGCAAGTGATTGGAAACTTGACACCTCGTCATAGACTTTCTCAGTTCCGTAGCCACGAGCAAAGTGGGAAAACACGAGTGGTGTGGGAATCAACACATCGGCTTCAAAGTCCGGGAAGTTCTTCCGCACCGTCGGGAGCAGCACTTCCTTCAAGAAGATGTGGCGGTCATCTTCGTCCACAAGACGATCCCCGTACACACGACAAGCCTCGTGGATCCACAATGAAGTCAGCTTCCTCACGTCCGTAAAAACGTTGGAACGAGACAAAAGGATGCCTTGGAAAATGTCCGACAGGTGTCGCAAATTGAATTCGTAGTGGAATTTGATCGCAGTCTTCAAGAATGTATCGGTGACTTTCTTGTGCAAGTCAAGAGCAGCCGAGACAATCTTGTCACGAACGTTCTTCACTCCTTGCGCAAAGTTCTGCTGCAAATGACCATCCAAAATGGACACGTAGATTGTTTGCAACGACTCACGAGAAGGTAAACTGACCGCAAACGTTGCGAAATGTCGTTGCAATCGAGGGTCGACAAAAAACGATCCCGCGGACGGATTCATCGCTGCAAGATACTGACAGTTGTGAACATCCTTCAAAGTAAGCTTTTTGCGATCATACCAGTGAGAATAATCAACATGCTGTCTGATCAAAGCGATAGGGGTCTGTGTTCCATAGTTGTCGACGTACGGCATATTCAGATCGTCAACAAAGTAGATCATGCGCTTCGTTCCAGGAGGTCCGTAGTTGCGACCCGCTTTCTTTTCCAACGGTCTTTCCATGATGGCCTGCAGTGTCCGAGCATCTGTGTAGTAGTTGAAATTGATCTTCGTGGTCATGATTTGGTCTTCGGGCAACTTTGCAACTTTCTGCGAAACCAACTTCGTCTTTCCGGATCCGGCAGGACCGACAAGCAGAACAGGGTGACGCAAGCGAATAAGCATATCCATGAAATACTCCAGACAAGATGTTTCAACGGTAGGGACCATCACGGAGGAAAGTGGAACTTCAGGATCGTACACAAACGTCGACATCAGGTCGTTCCATTTCTCGAAGCGCAACACACCGTCCACATTCTTCACATAATAGTCAAAGACGGTTCCGGCTTCCGGATACTTCACCGTCTTGAACTCGCCTTTCCACCACCGCGAAAACTGCAGTCGGTAGTCAACGTTATCCTCAAACGTCAACGGTCCTCCAAACGCCCAAACGCAGGAAAAGACCACCAGCAGTTCGTACACGTCCTTGTCAGACTCGCCGGGCTTCACTAAAGGCAAAAGACCGTTGAGATAAACGCAGAAGTTCTCAACTGAAGAGATATCGCTTACAGGAACGATACTCTTGAAGTTCTTGCGGACGTAGCTGACACAAAGAGGCAAATACCTTTCGACAAGCACTTGGAGATGCGTTCGTTCATTGACATCTTCCCGCCTCTCGATCCACGATTGGACAAACGGCATCCAGCCAATATCCTGCTCTGCAACATACAAGATTCCCGCACGCGACACCGTTGCCGGAGTCGCATATTTCAGATGCGAAATCTCGAACAACAGACGCATGTGATCCAGCAAAGGAATGCGCTCATTGGACGCAAGTGTCAAAATCTTGTTGTCGTCCATCACGGAGTTCATGGATTCAATCCATTCCGTATCCAAGTCCCCATCCAAAATGATCCACTTCGGATTCGTGTCTTCGACACGCCCAAGGTCTCGCATGATCGATGACAACAGCCCATCTTCCCATTCCCGAGTTGCAGGATTGATGTACCCGTACAGCTCATTGGACGTGATCGCCTTTGGATTCAGATCCTTACAAGTCGTCTTCTTCCCGCGTTTGGTGGTCGACGCTGCAAGAGACTTCCAAACCACCGATTTTCCAGCTCCAGACGGACCCAAGACGAAAACGGAGTGACGAACAGTAAGCAGTTCCTCGAGTTGAACAACCTTCAAAATGAGACTCTCCTCTGGTTGCCAGCCCTTTTCTACAATGCACTGGCGGATCGTTTCCTCAAACGTCATATCTCGCTTTCGAGGAAGTTCCAATCCCGGAAACAAGTCATTGATGAGACCCATGAAGACAGACAGATCGTCTGCAACAATCTTTGGAAGATTGAAGTCTCGCAACGCTCGCATAAGAATCATCTCCTCGTCAATGTGCGGCTCTGCACGCCGAAGCGAGCCTGCAACCACCAAAACGGATTTGATTGCACGCAGACCCCAATCGTAGTGATCCTGTTTCGACAGCAGGTCTCTGCACAAGCTGTACAACGTAATGAATTTCTTCGCAAGGACGCGCGCGTTCACAAAACCCTCTGCCATCAACATGTTCTCACAAATCAGTTCCAGATCCGGCACGACAACAGTCACCGGTCGGAAAAGAGCCTTCAGCGATTCGGGCAGCTCGGTCCGTCCCAGATACCCCGGATTCATCGTGATGAATGCTCCGCACGTGAGATCCAATGCAATGTCTTCTCCCTGGAAATTGAATCGGGTTTTGCACTCGCGAATTGCATCCAAGATCGATTTAAACTGTGTCGAAACGACGGACAAAACTTCAACAGAAATACGGTTGAACTCATCGAAGCAGCCCCAGGCTCCAGAAGACGCCAGACCTTTGAAAATGTTTCCCAGCGATTTGTAATCCATTTGGTCTGAACAGTTGAAAACATACACGGGTTTGCCGACCTGAGATCCCAAATCTTTTGTGGTCTCTGTTTTTCCAGTACCGGCTGGTCCCGCTGGGGCGCAGCCCATAATCAAATGCAAAGACTGTGTGGCAGTGATGTAAATACGATCTGTCAAGGGAGTGATGACCAGCCGTGGCCCGTTTCCGAGATACTCGTATCCATACACAAACTCGGCATCGCAGATGTTAATAAAACATTCCTTTTTGGCGTCATCCCAACGAGGTCGTAGCTGACTCTGCCACGCGAAGGCCGAAGAGGACTCGACTTTATCGCGGATGACGTTTTGAATCACATCGCGAGCATGAACATCAAGCGTCACCAAACACATGACAGTCATACGGTCGCCTTTCTTGAGGTCCCCCTGCACCAACTTGATAAGATTATGCAGTTGCTGGATTTGTTTCTTGTTGTAGTCTTTCAGTGCATTCTCGTTCCCGTCTTCAAGACTCTCAAACGCATGAGACACCTCTGTCGCCCAATAAATCTGCGTCGTCAACAACACCACTTGAGCGGGGAAGTCCAGCAGCCACGACTCTCGAGGTTTCTCCTCGTATGCGTACACGGAGGACTGAATAATCTTGTTCAAATTGAAACGAATCGCTTCAACGACCCGGTTCAACCACAACTCTACCTGGCCAACGCAACTGCACGCAGAATCGAACCCAACTACTTCTCCCTCTCTGCTGATCATACCCACCGCGTTGTTTGTTAACGTGGAGCCTTCCTTCGCAAAATCCAATTTCTGGATGGCTTGGAAAAGCTTTGGCATGTGAGACATCACAGCATGAGGGGACTGCCCGCCTTTTGACAGGATGTCCAGCAAATCAGGAACTGAAACGAAATAGAATCGAGGGAAGGCTTTGCGCTTGGTTTCGAGATACTCCGACAGTGACTTCTCGCATTTCGACAGCTGGTCCTGAATTCGGGAAAGCGCATCATCCAGCCCGTCTTTGCAACAGGCGTCAACAATGCGTGGTGTTCTTTCAGCATCTCGCAACAATCCTTTCAAATCATTGTCTAGCCTTTCGAATCGAGCGGAATCTTCAGGAAGTTGTCGGCGGATGTCCTCCGAACCAATAAAGATGTTCTCGAGGTACGCCCAGGTGCGCTGAACATCAACAAACAGAGAGATTGCTGAATCCACAGAGGACAATTTCCTTTGCCATGATTCAACCTCGTCTTGGAAAATGGCAATGTACTTGGATGCCATCATGTTCTGCAACTGCACCTGATTATCCTCCAGTGTTTCAATGATCTCTTCGGTAACCTTGATAATCGGAATGTCGGTATCGCGATGGCGGCCAAATTCGAACGTCATCGTCGCCCAAGTCTTTGTAAGCTCTCGAAGGGACTTCTCCATGGACAACTCTTTGTTGGCGCGCTCCACGATGGACTCCACATCTTCGACGTACTTGTGCAGCTCAAGAGCAAGCAAATCCGCGAGCCGGAAATCATCGGTGAGCTGAAACTGCACGCCAGTTGTCTTCATCAGTGCATTCCAATGACGATCCCGCATGGACGGAGATCGGAGATCGGAAACAAGTGGCAGACATGTCAAGAAGTTTTTGACCAAGGATTCCAGACCTCGGTACGCATCCCAGCTTTTTGCTTTCTTATCTGCATTTCGAACTTCTTTGTAGAACTTCTTAGTCTCCTCTTCCACAATGGATGTGTCCATCTTCAAGAACGAGAGGTTCTTCCATTCATCAATCTGAAGGACCGTCAGCGAAATGATGTCCCACAGCTGTTTCAAGAGGAATACATCCGCCCGGCATTCTTTAATGGACCGCCCATTGTTCACAAGCAGTTCAAACAGGTTTTGCTTTTCATTCAAAGCAACGAGTTCCTTTTCCAGGGCAAGAAGCTCGACGTGAAGGACATCCAGAGATTCGTATGCTTTTCTCAGACCCTTTTCATCCCACGCATACGGCGCACGTCTCGCAAAGTCTTTCCGGTAATCCATAATCTTGTCCGAAAAGTCAACCTCTGCTTGCTGCACATTTCGGACCTCTTCAACCTGCAACGGTGCCAATTTCTCCTTCACCGCCACACACAATTTCTTGCAGCTAGACCAAGATTCGGGGAGAATTTCGAGCTTTGCTAAGATCTCGTCATCAATAGATCGGTTGTACTTCCTTAGCAAGGCAACCGTATCTTTCAGCGGATCAAACAGACCGTCGAATTCGTCGTTCCTCGAACGCACCTGATACAGAAGATCCATAGCAGCAACCAGTTTGTCGTAATTTCCTGGAGGCACTTCCTTCTGCAAGCCCACCGTCACTTCGGATACAAATGAAGAAACATTTGTGACGGAAGACACAACATGTTCTTCCAGATGCACAAGAAACATATGCCGCCACTTACCAGCCTCCGTAGCGAGAGCGGAGCGCAATGGCTGCGCATCAACCCGTAGCCACCCGAAGTGTACGGACGCTGGAAGTAACTGAATCTTGTCAATCAGATTTCCAAAGTACGAAATTCGTTCGTCAAAGTCTGTTAGCGTCGGTTTCTTCGGTCCCTGCTTGTCTTCCGCGTTCGACGCCTCCGGGACTGAACCATCGAGGAATTTCCGCATCACAGCTGATCTGTCCTGCTCATACAGGAAAGAAAATTGATCGAACAGAGAGCGGACAGCAACACACTTCTCAATGCTCTTTGCCAAGGAAGACATGCACTCCTCGCGAAGCTGTGAGAGATCACCGACCTTCTCGATGTCTGCTGCGTAATTGTCAGCAGGAGAACTCGGTTTGCGAATGCGCTTGCCCAACGAAAAAGCAGCATCAATCCACGAAATTACCCGTTCCTGCAAACTAGAAAACCCGCCATCGATGTGCGGTGTGTACACCGATTTTCCATCCTGAAGGGAAAGCTTCATCTCTAACAAGGCAGCATACACAGGCGTGTTCACTGGCAGCACAGCACCACACGACGCAGCATTCTGAAGAACAATCTGCTGAAGCTGTTCTAGCGTCTTCTTCTGCTGCAATTCAGACAGACCGAGATCAGATACGGATTCCGCAACCTTGAGATGTCGTGCCAGCAAGGATAATGATTTCCTGATCGCCTCTCGGATGCCCGCAAATATTATCAAAGACATGTGAGAAAGGAAAGCAGACCACTCCGCGGTTCCTGATGCAACCTCCAACCGCTCACGGATGCTCTCAATGACTTCCTGAATACGATTGCCATGCTCAGGAATGTCCGATGCACTCGTCAACAACAGTGATGTCCGGGCACGCCACTTGGAAAATACTTTGCGAGAAAAGTGCTGGGTGGCTGCGATGTCCGATGATGTTCTCCAAAACGCTATCAGCTCGATAAGGCCGTTTTGCCTGCCGCGATTCGACTTTTCAGACCCAGAAATGGTGATGTAGCGAAACAGATCACCCCACCCCAACATCATTTTCTCGATCGTTCGGATGTTGCCTTTTAGCGCATTCACGCGAGAAAACAAATCCTTCACGGTCACACGAGCGTCCTCCATAAAGCTTCCGATCTCAGCAGACTTCCAAGAAATGTGATTCAGACCGCGATCGATAATCGCATCAATGACAACAAGCCTTGATTGCACCAATGGGCGCTCCACCTCGACAAGCATGCGCACGGCAGAGTTGTACTGGCTGACAACCATTGCAAGGTTTCCGCCATACTTTCGATATTCTTCCCGATTTGTGAACAAGTCTTGGGCCGGCTCGGGGACGTCGACGCTTAGAATGTGGAGATACTTCACTTCCTGAATGCACCGGGACAGCGCAATATCAAAATTCACCTCAAGCAGCCCTTTTTCATTTCTCCGGAGTACAAAATCATGCAATCGTTCGGTCGAGACATTCGCAACCTCCGAACTCCACTTTCCATAAATATCATCTTCATACGACTTCAAAATGGAAACCATTCGGTCATACTTTCCGTGCACAAGCTGCCCTTCATGTGAATCAAAAATGGTGGAATCCAGGTTCACCAATCTATCCAATGGCCATGTCATCCTCTCCAGAAGCGCACGGGACCAAGACATTGTCCCCGACACTTTCGGGAGATTGGACAAAATAGCAGGCCCATCCGTTTCTCCGATCCGAGAACCTGCAATCCTGCTCGACAACAAGATGTTGGACACCGCGTCTAGATCTTGCTCAAATAATCGCATCAAACGCGGTTCGAGGACTTTGATTTGTGCGCGAATTGTTTCCCGAGCAATCTGCGTCTCGAAAGAGTCGATGATCTTGAACGCCGCGATAGATGAGGACGTCTCTTCAAAAGCCTTCTCAATAACGTAGCACAGACGCTGATCCATTTCCCGCACATCCAAACAGAATTTTCCGTAGGAATCATCAAATCGAGAATCGCTGAAATCAAACAAATCGTACTCAATGTTGAGAAATGGCTGCAATTTCGATTCAAAATCCAAACGCACCTTCTCTACCATTGCAGTCAGAGTGTGCCCCTTGATACCACCAACCTCCACCTTCTCAAGTTTCTGAAATTCACCAATCATCCTGATAAGATCAAAAATGTCTTGCACGCGCTCCACAAACGCATCCAGACGAGAAAAGATAGACTTGTTTTCAAATCTCCACGGCCTGTCAGGATGTGCGCTGTTGACCTTGCCTTTGTACTGGAAAAAGGCCTGCTTGAACGAGACGGCAGCCAGCTGCGCGCATTCCAACTTCTCCAAGGCTTCTGGTCCTTCCTGTTTGAGAATCGAGCCACCGTCGACAAAACTAGCACAAATCCGTACGACATCATTGCATACTTTGCGAATAATCACAACTATTCGAGGCGCAACTCCGCAATACTTCGAGTGCTTCCAAATCAGGAGAAGAAGATGCAACAAAGGTTTGTAGATTCGAGGCAAGTCACGAACGTCGTCCGTGTTCTCAAGTCTTGCGAATGTTTCCCTTGTTGTCTCCAGAAACTTCACAATATCTTCTACGCGGCGTTTCTCTTCAACGAGATCCTCAAAGACTTTCTTGAAACTGCTGATGAACGACGAACGAGATAGCTCCAGAACCTTGAGAGACGCCTTCAGCTTGTCGGACCCGAGCTCCTTCACAATCGAGTTCACAAGCGTCATTTTCTTCGACCAAAATTCAACTTCAGATGAGGCTCCTGGAAAATGATTTGTGGCCTCCATTTGGTGAAGATCCTTGATCGAATCCATATCAAGTACCTTCTTGATTTGTCGGGCCCAATCGACGACGGCCGATTCGAGAGAATGAACAAGGACGCGATCTTGCGCCATGGCATTCACAGGAACGCCCTCTTGAATGAGGAGGTCCACAGACGACGGAACGACGAGAAGGACATCCCCTTTTGTTTGTGCAACGAAAAAGCCGAGCTGTGTGACGTATTTGTGGAAATGCTTCAGTACGTCGGCTGCCACGATCTTGGGCCATTTCTTGGATGCATCCAAATTGCTGTCGTTGTCTGGGTTCTTACCGGAATGCAAAGTCGAATCGCCTTTGGGAGTCCCTGGCGAAGTGACGGATTCTATGGCATGGATTCCAGAGGCAGACGCCACCGATTCAACGAGCGGCAGATACACAGACTGGACGAGGAGTTTCAGTTGCTCCACCGGAGTTGCGCCGAGCTCCGAATGCCTGATATTTCGCGCCAGTCCTTTCTTGTCTGACCCAGAAGACGGATCAATCGAACACGCTTCTGTTTTGTAGAAAACAATCGCCTTCTTTCGCAGCCCTGTCGGAAAAGTAAACGATGGAGTCAATTCATCGTTCTTGTCCTTATTTTGGAAAAACACGAGAAACAGTCGAGACCCGTCCTCAAAAAACGACAAAATGATCGGCCTGAATTCAGGATTACCGACGCATTTTTCCCATCGATCGAGCTTCACTTTCGTGACTTCAACGACGAAGTCCTGCAAATACGCAACTCGCGGGTCCTGTGCCATCAAGCGGCCATCATCGTCCGCCATGTCCCTCGTACCACAATTCGTTCAGAAAAAACTCCTCGCAGGAAATGATCAGATGAACAACGAAACGCACTATTCAGGAGGAAAATCCCAACAACAAATAACAATGAAGAAGAAGAAGAAGAAGAAGAAGAAGAGTGGTTTTGGATTTTTTGACTTTCAGAATTGCAAAGAACAAGGGAAAAAAAGAAGACATCGAGACATTGAGTGCTTTGATGGCAAGAACAGAGGATGGGGTTTTTCCTGCCAATCATCAGAAGCAAAAAGGCAAGCCCTATCTCCCGCCGGGCTTTTTTGCACCTTGCCAGACCCCTGAGGTGCAACAAACGACCGAAATCCCTCTGAAGGTGATGCTTGATGCTGCGTCCCGAGCCCATCGGAGGGTTGAAGCTGGCCTCCCTCTGCTTGATGCAAAACAGTTGGAAAGCGGAAAAAAAACCAAATACAACGCGCACGAATCTCGTTGGAAAAGAGGCGTTTGAATCCCTGTGTCGGATTGTGTCGGATTCTCTGGGCCCCGAATTCCCTTCTTTTTTTCTTTTTTTCTTTGTTGCAAAGCGTCCTTTTAACGAGCCAAATTCTTTTCTTTATTCTCCCTTCTTCCTTCTCCTTCTCTCTCCTTCTCTCCCTCTCTCTCTCTCTCTCTCTCTCTCTCTCTCTCCCTATAGTATTCACTTTCTTTTCTTCTTGTGTGTGTGTGTGTGAGTGTGTGTGTGAGTGTGCGTGGCTGGTGGCGCATCCGAAACCTCTTCTTCGGCTCTTGTTGGCTTGCTGTCTGTTTGATTGACTTTTTTTGAATACTAATTGCTGATTTCCAACGCTTCTGGTCTCCGCGCCCCACTCGTTTCCGAAGTACCGACCAAATATCCGCAGAGACTGTGCCATGGTGAACGCATTCAAGATCTTTCTTGGAGGCGTCGCACTATTTCTCGCAGCCTGTGCAGGGTTCTTGCTGTACTGTGACTTTGCAGAGCAGTATGAAGTGACGTGGAGCAACTTCAAGAGTGCGCAGACCGCACAGACTATCTGGGCTACCATGACCACGATGCTTGTTGGGTCTGTGATCTGCACTACTCTTATTTTTGTTCAGCCGTCGGGGGAAGCCATGGGCTCGACGCCTTCTCTTCAAAAACGCTTCTCGCTTCTGCAATGAAGAAGAGCCGAGCATGGGCTTAACTTTATTCTCAAGACAAAGTGAGAGTCGTTTGGAGGCTGTCGAGCAACCCCCCGCCGCCCGATCGTGTACATTCAATAAATATGGTGAATTGATATCATTTCTTGGTGCGCTTGCTTGCCTGTCTGCTTGTTTGCTCAGTCTATTTCTCGCCAATCACGCCCGGTGTTGCTGCAGCCGACTGCCAGGGCCAACGTTTCGACGGCGAATTTCAACAGTTGTAACGACAGTTGCTGGGCTCCTTGACGCCTATATTATGCACTGAAACATGCAAATCTACGGATAGACATGCATATTCAGTCTTGCATCTCGTTGCCGGGAAGGGGATAGGCCCCAACACGCCCCACGGCGCTCTTCAGATAAATGCTCCGCGCTCCGTTCCCAATCTCGATCAATCGGTGAGCCACTTTCTCAGCATGACACGTGGTTCCTGAGAAGGGTGCATTTTGATTCTGACGGCCCTAGCAGCAGGCGCTTTCGTATCCTCAGTTGCAGCGATTGATGCACCTGGAGATACGAGAGGAAGAGGCGTTAGGCGTAGTGACACGTGGTCTCTTAGGAGGTTTGCGGGACCTAGGAGGCCCTGTATCGAGCCGCGTAGGCGTAGGCGAATGCGTCATCCGAGCGCACTCACATCCATATTTGAATTAATAAAGTGAAACCAACGAATGATAGAATAGATGGCTACGGATGCTGCGTTAAAGAGCGTCGAAAATGCGGAGCCTGTGTCACCGGCTGAATTTTAACCGAGCGTGCGTAAGCACGGATTCCGTGTGAAACAATGCGTGCTAGTGTCGGCCAGTATTGACCGTGTCTGTTTATGGATTCTTCTGTGTGCATGACAATGGCGTGTCATTATTCAACGGCTGTCCAACTATTTTTCACGAATCTCGGCTTCTCGACGGGGTACAACGAACCAACGGGAACAAACGCTTCTGAAGAGATCCGTCTGGAAACTTTGGGTACGTGCGCGCGTGCGAATGAATGATGGACTAGGTGTTCCGCCGGTGGTGTCTTTGCGAATTGACAATGTGCCTGGACTTGTTGTTCGCACCAACGATGTGACGATTGTGAGCGAAGGCAAAGACGTCGTTGTGGGTCCGGATCGGTTTGGACACGTCTCGTCCATTGTGGATGCGTCCATTGACGATGCTGTTGTGCTGGATCGGTTGTTTCGAGATCCGATCCGCAGATTTCTTGATGGATACTCGGTCGTGTGCATTCATCTGAATCATTCACAGTCTAAATCCTTGTTTCGTGTGACCTCTGGCATTCCGCTGTTCTCATCGGTCTGCCAGTTGATTTTGTCACGCCTGCAATCGTCCGCGGCATCTGCAGCGGGAATCCAGGTTCAGCTGTGCGAGCTTGTCGATGAGCGATGGAGAGACTTGGTTTCCACGGAACGTGTTTCCATGCAAGACGATGCGGACAATCAAAGCTACTTTATTCCTGCGTCGCGCGTCAATCTCACAGTGGATGTTGTTGGGGCGCTGCAGGATACGTTTTCTCGGTCGTCTCCGCTAGAATCGTCTCCCTTTGCAATCAGCGTCGCTGTGTTTGAGACAAAGGGTATCACACCGACCTCCACGTGTAACAAGCTTGTCATCGTCGAAGTTCCCTCATGGGAACGAGTGGTTGGCGATCTGCATGCCCTGCGCGTCACTGTTGGAAATCTTGCTTCCCAAAGCGCAATTTCCCTAACCCGACTACTTACAGCAACCGACTGGAGAGACATGTCGCTCATTCGATCCTCGTCCCAACTGGCGCAGATGATGTGCTTCTTTCTGCCGATTTCGCATGTGCATTGTTTGCTTTCCGTGCCTTCCAATATCACGCCCTCTGTTGGAGCGAAACTTCTCTCCATCACCCATGGCGCTGCAGTTTCATGGAAATCGTTCCCGATTCCAATCACTTTGGTTGTGGCGGCTGCTCTTTCATTGTTCCGGAAGGATGTGAAGATGTTCTCAAATTTTTCCAACGCGTCAACTTCTGCATCCTCTCAAGAAGGTGCCGACATACTCAACCAGCAAAGAATGCATGAGCTGGAAGGCCGCTTGATCAAGATTAACCTTGAGCGCTCCAAGCTCGCAGAAGAGAATGACAAGATCTTGAAGCGAATGGAAGACTTCAAGGGAAAGCTGGCGAAACTCGTAGAAGAGAAGAATCGATTGTCAACAGACTTGATTTCCGCGGAAGAAGAGAAATTGCAGTTGTCAAAGTCTCTCATCGATTTGAAGATGCAAGCCGGAAACACAACGCAGGCGTTTGAGGCTGAGAAGTACGACCTTTTGACCAGGATGATTGAGCTTGAAAATTCGAAAACAGAGTCCATTGCAAAATGCAGGGAGCTGGAAGAAGAGATCCAAAAGTGCCGAAGAGAATTGACAGAGAAGGACGACGATTTTCGTGCGCTCTCCATGGAGTTTGTGATTGTCAAACAAAACTTTCAGGAACTGGCCAATCAGAAGGCGCCTGGGAAGATGCCTGAGAAGGCACCTATTGCTGCGGAGGCCCCTGCCCTGCTGCCGCCTCCTTCGTCAAGTGCAGTCCCAGATACGTCTAGAGAAAATGCTCCAGTCAATGATGAAAGAACAGCTTTTTTGTCCACTGCAAGCAGCGATGGGCAGCAGAAAGTTGGATCTTTGGTCCAGGACGCTAACGTCGACAATTTATATCGTGAAATTCGATTGCTTCGCGCACAGAAAAGTAAGATACTGGAACAGTTGGAAGAGTCAAAGACGTCGTTGGCCCGGGAGCGGTCCGCCTGGGAAGCCACCACGCTCAATGCAATGTGCAATTCCGACTTGTTGAGCTCTCCGTTCGGAACTCCAGAAGTCGACATTCTTCGTGCGCTGCGGAATGGATTCGCGGAAGGATACCATCGGCTCCGGACGTTGCTTCAAACAATGTCTGGTGTGCCGTCACTCGCTGAAGTGGTGACAAATGTTCCGACTGCGTCGGAATTGTACGAGCTCATTATTCGGGAGCGCACGATTTTCCAAAACGACGCTCGATTCAACTCTTTCCTCCCTGTGGAAGCAGCTCCAAAGGAAGAAGCGCTACGATCCGATGGAGAAGGGCGGGAAGTGGACGACCTTCGTCAAAAAATGGAAGTGCTGTCGACGGATAATCGAACCCTGCGCAGCACAATACGGGCCTTGTCGCAACAGATTGAGGATCTTTCCTCGGCTCCTGCAAAACCCATGCAGCCCGACGCCGATGCTGCCATGTTGCAGAAGTTGCGTGATGAAAATTCATCCCTTCAGAATCAGGTGGAGTCCGCAAAGAAGTCTTCCGCTGCTGCAGAAGATGAAAAGAATGCGCGAATCCGCACTCTGGATGGAGAAGTGCGAAAGCTACAGGATGAGCGTAGTACACTGCTGCAAGAACTGGACGCGCTTCGAGCACGAAAGTCTCGCCCTCCTTCTGCTGCGAAACCAGACCCGCGTGTTGCCATGCAGATGGAAGAGGATGCGCGCACCATCCATACTTTGCGAGACGAGATCAGCAAGCTCCACGAAGCTCTGGACCAGGCGTCGGATGCAGACAAAAGACTGCAAGTCGTTAAAAAGATGTCGTTAGACAAGACAAAGGCGCTTGAGAAGTCGAGCTTGGAATGGAAGAATCGAGCACTGTTGGCAGAACAACAGCTCGAGGAGCTGCAAATTATGATGAAGCGACAATGATCCGGACCGTGTATGTCGCCCGTCCATCGTGGTTTTTTCACTGATCCATCGTCTTCTTTTCTTTTTTCTTTTTTCCCCCTTTTTTCTTTATCTTTATTCTTATCATAATATTTCTTGTTTTTTATTGCTGTTTTTTTTAAATTTTGCGTTGTAACTCATGGTGTTGTGTTGTCCTGTACGCGGGGCTGCTGTATTTATGCTTGCGCTGCTTCGCTCCTTCCAGGGCTGCACCATACCAAAAGACGGTCTATATTAGTAATCATACAGCTACAACGACAAAGCTAAAGCCACAAACGAATTGCAAATAGCCCCGAAAAAAGTTTCCATGCATAGAAGTAGTAGCAGGAGTATTTACCCTCCAACCCAAAACCTCTCCCAAACACTTGGCTCGCATGCTGCGCCTCAGACAGATTATTTGGCGCAAAGTGACTTTATGAATCAGCATCAGCGCCCATCGTCGATTACAAAGGAATCGGTTGTCAATATCCGACAGTGTCTCATTGGACCTCGACCTGCACACCTTCAGCCATACTATCCGATGATGCCACAGCCGTTCCACCAGACGTTTTGTGCTGGACGTGTTATATCATACAAGGACACATACGGTACATATCACGGTTTCAGCTTGATGCTAGCCGTAGGAGAGAGAGCGTGTGTGCAAAAACCGACAAAGCGTGGTGTGGGTTCCGTCGGTTAATTGACACGTTTTGTTTTTCACCCTTTGCTTTTATTGTTTTTAAAAGTGTTATTGTTGCTGTCAGTATTATTGTTTCGTACTTTAAGCAAGAGAGAGAGAGAGAGAGAGAGAGAGAGAGAGAGAGAGAGAGAGAGAGAGAGAGAGAGAGAGAGAGAGAGAGAGAGAGAGAGAGAGAGAGAGAGAGAGGTGGAAAGTGCGTTATGAGTCGAACAATGACGGAAACGAGCGCGTTCTTGACGCAGCCCGAAACGTTGGAGTTCAGCTCGTCAGCGAATCGCTCGGTGCCGTTTGCAGGAAGAACGCCTGCCGAAAAACTTGAAAACTCCCGAAAGCGTGTTTCCGTGACGACGAAGCTTGCGGACAAGCGCAACGAGATGGAGGAAGTGGATATGCAGATCAAGGCCAAAATCACTGAATTTGAGTCATGTCTGGTTGCGTGGAGATCCCGGGAAGAGGTTCTTCGCAAGCGGCAACGGGATTTTCAACAGTTGGTGGAAGCATACAGACAAGAACAACCGGAACATGAGATGCGCGTCATTCGAGCGGTGAGGAAGTACGAAGAGGCGTGCAAACAGAGAGACGCAAAGCATGCAGAAATCAAGGAAATGACTGCGTTGCTGGAGAATCTAAAGTTGGAAAAGAAGAAGAAGGAGGAGGAACGAATGAGAATTCTTTGCTATCAGGAGTTCTTGAACAACGTCTTGGAGTATGCACATGGCGGATCGTTCAACGAGATTGCAGATATTATCAGAAGACATGAGACGCTCAAGAATACCGGCATGCACCTCGCTTCCCGAATCGAAGAAGACCGGGCGCAAATCGAGGAGATCAAGGCACACATTCAAAAATACACGGTGGACAAACAGACACAGGTGCTCATTTCGAACAAGGAAATTGCTCACAAGAACCAAGAATTGGAGCAGATCCGGCTGGATGCAGATCGGGAGGAGCATCTCGTGGAACGTAACCGTGAGTCGTCGAACCAGACTTCCGCGTTGCTCGGCCAGCTGCGAATGGCTATTGTCAATCTGTATGCCCGATGCAAAACGAAGCACTATGGGTCGTTGGATGCGTCCACAGATCTGATCAAGGCAATCGAGGTGATCGGTTCGAGGCTGTCTGATTTGTTGTTCGTCACGACCAAGGCGAGCCAAGGCGCCCTTCCCAACCGTCGTGAAACGCTTCTCGCGAACCCAGGGCCTCCTGCCAAGCGTGCGGAAGACAGTTACGGGAAGGAGTAGTCGTGTCAGTATTATTTTATTATTATTCTTTAATGTCGTGGTTTCGAGAATCGAGTAATGTATATTTCTCGCGTCTCTCGACATCTGCTGCATAGTTTGTACATAATCGTCACAATCATGGTGATCATGATCATGTTGAAGAAGAAGAAGAAAGTAAATGGCAGTTCTGCGAAAAGAAGCGGTTATGAGCGGGACCTCACGTACACCATACCGTCCTCGTTCTTTTCCGGCCTCGAAACAATCTTGAAGCGACGAATGTGGACCACCGGACCATATACATTGAGCCCAGATGCGCGGACGACGAACTGATTCTGAACACGATGCCCGACATTCTGCGACATCGCCGTTGGAGCATCACCAACAACCGACGGCTGCACATCGCTTTCCACGAATGAGCGATGAGACGCGGGAACGAAAAGAGACTCCTCGACATCGTGCGAAACAGACTGAGACTTTGAAGAGAATGCGGATCGAAACGGGGGCACAGGAAATTTGGAAACCTGCATGGCCCCACTCGCACTGACAGCATTCGCAGGCGACAGCTGCTGACCGTCTGCGTGCTCCCCGGCCTCAAGAGTATGAAGAGACTGCACAAAGTCCGCAAGCTCGTCAAAATCGAAAGAGGACCACTTGTCAGTCGCGGAACCCGTTTCAGCGGAGCGCTCGTCTGCGCTCTCCTCAAATCCTCCAAAACCACGTTGGCCCGCACGCTTTGGAGTAGGTTTCGAAGTCTGCCGACGAACAGCACCCCCTTGCAACGAATTGGAGGCTGCTGCGAGAGCAGGAAGTTCTTGGCCCACTTCGGGAACAGCGAACCGCACCATTGCTCGACGCTTCTTGCGCGCCATCATGATCGACAGATTTCTGTCTGTGATCGACGACAAGTCAATGGTCTTCTTTGAGACCTGGCTGGCCGGAGGTGCCGCTGCATGCGGATGGGGATCCGCAGACGTTGAAGCAGTCGAACTCGCCGCGGACGGCAGACACGCATGCGTGACCAACATGGGGGATGCTGCAGTTGACGGATGCTCGCGGTCTTGGACGCCCTGATACACCAGGTTGTGTTGCTCCGAAACAGAAACGGGGGATACGTCCTTCACCCAGCGCTTCGTGGTGTTCGGAGATATATAACTTATTACGCCCGGTGATATGTGAGAAGAGGAAGAGCCCGTGGCACTGGTCCTGGTATGACTACCCGTAAGAGAAGCAGCATCGTCTCGATCATCCTCGTCGGAAGGCACCGCTGGCACGTCAAGAGCAGATCTTCCATGGACTGTTTCGACTTGATGTCGGTATTGTTGCTCCTTGAGAAGGTCATCTATCAAGGAATCATCTGTTTCTTCCTTCACCGACAATTGAGACCTGGCAGAAGACTTGCCAGGACCGAGAGAGAACGCTTGCAGACCACCGACGAGCTGCTGTGGAGTGTAGGTGTCCCCAAGTGCATCTGGAGCATAACTAAGCTTTCCTGGTTTCACTAGCACACCGGGGTCTGCACGTTTCTTGCTCATAATAACAAATTCCGGGAGACTTGAATCTACACTCTCCTCGCTGATGGCGTCGGACATCTCCGAAGGCTCTTCGCGTCTGTCAAGCTGTGCAGCGTACTGCATGATGCTATCGACTTGTCCTCGCAATAAATCATATGCTCGCAACACCTCCATATATCCACTCCTCAAAACATCATTTTCTTGTTTCAATCGACGTTCTTCCATAGCGGTCTCCTCGAGCAAATTGTTCAGTTCAGGAGAAAGATCCTTGACAAAGAATGTGGACGCAGACGAGGCAGTCCCGGCCACAGAATGAGCTGCAGACGCTGCATTCGGAAGAGACCGGACCTGTTTTGCATTCGCAGCTGCAGTCAAAGCAGCAATCGTCTGGGAAAGCTCATCGCTGCGTCGAAGGAGCGCATCACGTTCTTCTTGCAACAAACGGACTTTTTCAGAAAGAATCCCCGAGCGAGTCTTCTCCATAAAGGCCTCTTCAGTCTGAAGGAAAACGTCGACGCTCTTCCTCTTTAGCGGAGGAGCCTCCGGCGGCGCCAATTGACGTGGTTTGGACTCAAATCCCACGGAAACTTTCAATGGAATGTGCTCGGGTCCCGGCGAATCAGGCTCATCAGAACCCACCGACGCATTCACAGCGAAATACTGACGCAAAGAGGATGTGCTTGTAGAATGCACCAAATATGCCGGCAAATCCGTATTCATTCCTTCCGATACAACACTCGAAGCCCTGCGAGCAGATGGCCGGCGTGTGTCACCATGCTCTTCAGTGTCCGCAGACAAGGAGTCTCGGGAAGATAACGTATCAGAATGCTTCGGTGAGCGGTCATCGGGCTGCACGAAGTGAGTCTGTGGCATGGTCGCGGTTTGGGGCCGCGAAGCGGAAGGGATTGAATTCCTTGATGTATTGGGAGATCGCATCGCAGTGGACATTGACGTTCGCCGTGTCCCAGAATGCGATGCTGGGCGTACAGCGATGCTGCTAGAATCGTCATCGATGCCCTCGATGCCGCCAGGCGGAAAAGCTGCCCCGGCTTTGGATCGCGAGGGGCCCAAAATTGCCGCGGTGTTTGAATGAGACAAAAGATGTTTCCGAGAGCCACCGTCATCACCGAGAGGACGAGAGTTGGTTCGAGAGTGCATTCGTGGCCAAGGAAGAGACGCGTTTTGTGAACCAGATTTGGAAACAAATGGAGAACCTTTGGAAGATCCACGTGACGACGGACGCGAGGACGGGCTGGACCCAGGATCCAAAGGTCGGACTCCAAACCCTTTTTCTGCAAACGGGCCTGTGATGCCCAAGCCGAGAACAGGCTGCACAAACTCTTCCGCCCCCAGAATATCGGCGGATATCTCGGTAGAAATTGAATGCGTACGTGGTCGGGTGGGGATTGGGGGTTGCTCCACAACTTCCGATTGAATGCCCTTGTCTGACGAAGAAACAGCATGTAGGTTGCACATTGTCGATGCATCGGCCCGGACCTCGTTTTCCAACAAAGGACGAGGAGATCCCATTGGAATCGGATTTGCAATCGGAAACGGATTCTGGCTCGCCGACGGTAGTATATCATCAACAGAGTTGCAAACGTCCGTCTGCGATGCAGTTGTTGTCGTTGCCATAGAATGCTTGGCGACCGTAGAACTGGTAATGACACCACCTGTCTGCGAAAGGAGAGCAACGGACAAGGAACGGCACGAGAGACTATGGAGAGAACTGGATCGCGAAGTATTTTTGTCGAGACTCGGCAGAGACACTGGAGACACTCGTCCGGACGCGCTGTGCTCGCCCAAATCGTCTTCGGCAAACTCAGACAGTTCCTCTCCCAGAAGAGCATCCGCTGCGTCTTCTTCTCCATCATCTTGGCCGCACTCAACATGCGCAACTCTTGGTTTTGCTTCTACCGTACGAGACATGAAGAATCCGGTTTCCATCTGTGGAATTGTCTGCACTCCGAGTTCCTGTCGAGACCGGCCCTGAATCATTTCCCAGGCATACACATCGAGCAAATCAATTCCTGTTTGGATGTGAGCATTGTTCTGATCATTAATCATCTGAAGCTTCAGATCCTCTGCTTCTCGCTGGCAGAGTTCTCGAGTCGCAAGGCGCGAGACAATTGCTGATTCTAGACTCTTTGCGTGCACCCACGCCGCGACAACATCCTCTAGTGGCAATGTGTCGCAGATCTTGTTCAGCGACGGGAACTTGGATTGTTCATAAATGACCATCGCAGCTTCGATTTCCGGATTGGAGTGCCGAACCGTCTTGATGAGACTCAGCAGCTTGACTTTGTATTCATGGAACGCACGGAACCCAACTTGAATGGCGTCCAACTCTTGTTTGGCTGTGTAGAGGCGGTGCTCGAGGAGAGAATTTTTCATGACGAGCACGGAGCACCTTGTCATCAGCCTCCATTCTCGAGAACGAACCATGGATGTCAGCGAATGAAAATGTGCAACGTCTTGCTCGAGTACCATTATCCGTCGACGGGCCTTGAAGAGATCTGCCTGGGATTCGACCTTTTCACGGATAAGCCGCTGGCGAACCTGCTCCATGTATGCGTCCTCTGCAGATTTGTACATGGACGCCCGCTTCTTCTTCAGCGGCCTTCCGCCGCCCCGCTGAGAGCCCTCCCGGCTCGTTGGGACCACAGAAGCAATGTCGTTCACAGACAGGGTCGTATTGTTTGGAACGCGACCCGTCGGATCCCTTCCGGGAGACCGCTTTGCGTGGAGGGCATTTCCGTCAGACACTGCAGTACGCAAGGACTCGGATCCCTTGGCATCGGTAGCCAGTCCCTCTGCTTCGCCGTCGCTGGAATCCTCGTCGCTTCCCAGGTTGCCAAACAAAGTGGGTGACATCTTGGCGTTCTGCGCCAGACGACGGATAGCTAGGCAGCGAGCATCAATGTCCAAAGATACCGCAAGTTCCTCCATTGCTGTCAGCAGATTGAAAAGATCAAACACCGGAGCTTCCAGATCGACGTTCATCGCATCCAAAGCTGCCGCGCACTTGTGATAGTCCTCGGCGCCGAGGCATCTTCGCATTTCAGATACTCTGGAAATCAACGATTCTTCCAGCTCGGTACGGACATAGTGCACCGCATCCATGATCAGTGCTATTTGCTTGCCGATCTCCAGATCTCGGTCTTTGCTCAAGAAGAGGCTCTTCGATTTCGAGAGGCCGTCTTCATACGGCTTCAACATGTCCGACAAGTGATTGGCCGTTCGGCGCAGAGTTACATCCGACGCATCTCGAACCGCCGCAACCGGACTGGAAAGTCCCTCTTTTGCATTTGGGCTCTTTGACCACTGCTTCATGTGCTGCTTGCTTCGATATGCATTCTCAAACACCCGCAATTGTTCTTCTCGATCGCGATTCACGGGATTCATCGCATTCGTGTGTCCTGTCGGCAGCTGCGCCACGTTAGAGTACGCAGACGACAGCTGTTGTGGCGAACTGTCTCCATCTGGATGCAGCACCAATCGTGGAACTGCAGGAATGGCGACCAGGGACCCGCTATGTCCAGATGTGGTTGTTGGGGATGACGACGCAGACATGTGCGTACTTCGGGGCACGCGCTCCGTCTTCAAGTACTGTTCATCGGCAGAATCGGCTTTCGTGTCGTCCAGTTTCGGATCCGGGGCAGGAGGGACACCTGCCGCAATCTTTGCTCGGGATGGCGACCCTGCCGCAGTACGGCCGTACGGTGTCCGATCCGGGAAGTTCGGATCTCGAACGCGCCGCATTGCCATAGGCATGTTTGCGGGATACATTGTGATGGCCTCTATATTGTATTAAAAACAACAACAATAGTAATGATAATTCTCACCGCGCACAACTCGTACTGCAGACTCCTCGAGAAATGATATTTCCACTGTACAACTCTTTTGAAGATGGGAATTTCTGTGTAATTAAACAAATCACGCGTGCGGAAATATTGGGGTGAATCGATCGCAATTTCGCAGCACGCAAGATGATGATGAACAGAAACAATGAAAACAGGAGAACTGTGAGCACGGCGGGGAGTGCACAGCGCATTACTGGTCATTTTACTTTTTCTTTTTTTTCATTTAAATAAAGGTTCAAAACGGTTTCAATGAGGTGGTCGCATAACTGCTGTCAGGCTTGTATGAGAACTGCTTGCACGCGAGCCCATCATATCAGTTTCAATCTTGTACCACTCCGCACTCGTCCTTCGTCGTTTGTGCCTGGCCAACGATTTGAGAGATCCGACGTTTTCACTCGAGACGAAATTACGCAGAGTACCGCAGTTGCTCTGGCGAATTGGATAGGCAGACGGTCACCCGTTGCATTTTAGTAGTCATTGTAGTAGTGGTAGTAGTAGTAGTAGTGGTGGTGGTGGTGGTAATTATTGATGTACAGTGGTCCGCTTCTCGAGTGAATTCCAACGTGCTTCTTGTTTGTCTTTTAGAGTCGACGTCCTGGGATTTCATCTCTGTTTTCTCACGATTTTTCAAAAAAGAAAGAGGGAGGGGAGGAAAAGGATGCAATCGACTCGTAGGTCGTTTGGGCATGATCATGGAGATCCAGTAGATCGGCGTCGGCAAGAAGTGGTGGAAGCCATGAAGGACAACGTTGCCCATTTCATTCATTGTCTGACTGAGTTGGAGCTGCTTGATTTCAAATATTGGGTTTCGAGCGCAATTGATCATTGCAGTACGCATGATCACCGATCGACAACGGGAGGCCTTGTGGATCACGGCAGCCGCCTCGGCATTCCATCGTCGAGTGCGTACCCGCGTGGCGATTTCGACGCGGAAAGCAATAGATCCTCGAAGCTTCTTGCCCAACTCATGCGTGATCTGAAACGGCAGCTTGGATTCAACGGTTTTCCAATATCATCTCCGGTCAGCAGTCTTATCAATAACAGCATTAATCATTACAGCTCCCACAATGGCGGCAACAACAATAGTAACAACAACAGTGGCAAATATAGTCATGATCATGAGAACGTGGTTCGTGAATCGGTTCCGTTTGGATGGCCGCAGTGGGGAAAGTGGACGTCCACTTATTCGCAGGACAGGACAATCATGGTGGACGCGTTTCTGTACGATGATGCAAGTGTCCGTGATCTTGGCGACGGCGGTCTTATTCCGCGCTCGTTCTGCAAGACATGCGGATCATGGAAGCTGCAAGATGCTCAGTACATCTCATATTCACCGTCTCTGGAAGCGATGCAATATCTATTTCGAGAGCTCTTGCCGACTCCGCACATCTCCAGCATCCGGATGTTTCTTGTCGTTGGCAGCGGCTACGGCTCGGCCTTGTTTTGTGCCCATGAACTGCTGGGAAACATCAGCACCAACGAGTCGGCCACCAAGATCGTCGGTATTGAGCAAGACGGATCGCTCTGCTATGTCGCAAACCAAATGATTGAAAAATACGGGCTGGGCAAGCGGGTGTCCGTTCTTCAGGGTTCCGTGGAGGATCATGCAGCCGCGCTTGAGACTGCAGATGTCGTATTCCTCAGTGATCCCTTCGACTTCTTCATGCCCCCTTCTCGGCAGCGTGAAGCTTGGATGGCTGTCAAGAACCACGTCTCTCGTCGAGGAGTGCTCATTATCACCACTCCGTCCCTGAAGGAGTTGGAATCCCTCATTGGAATCCGATTCGACGACTGGGTTACCGAGCTTCCCGGCCGCGAATCATCCGACGAATCCCGTGCTCATGATATGCATCTCTACATTGTGAACTAGGCAGTGCTGGCCCGCCTCGCTCGTGATTCACAAAACCGCAGAGGCAGCCCCCGCAGCCGTAAATTTTTAAAAATGGAAGAAAAATTCCCCGACGTGAAACCGAAATTGATGCTACTGTTGATGCAACTGTGCATCGCATACTCAAATCAAACAGCTCGAGTGTCTTCAAAAAGTAAAATTGCTATCATATTTGTGGTTTTTCTCTTCTCTTTCTTTGATTTTCTTTTTTCTAGTTTCTTTGCATTGTCTCTTTCGAGTGAGAATGGGTGCGACAGGCTCAAAGGAGTTTCCGTACAAAATCGGCAATGCTGTGTCTCAAGGCCCAAGCGTGAATCCGCATCCTCTATGGCGACTGCACGACGCGACTCATGCGCAGACTGGTGAAACATTTTCAGTGTTTTGCTTTCCTTTGAATTCCACACACGGCAGCATCAGCACGAGCACGAGCACGAGTAGCAGTAACAGTAACAGTAGTAGTATCGGTCGTGGTTTTAGTGGCAGTAGTAGTGATGGTTTGGAAGCGGCAAATTGTGCGCGGGAGACGCTGAAGCGGGCGAAGACACTTCTTCATCCGTCGTTTTTGAAGTTTGTGGCTGGAGAAGAAGTTGCGTCGCAGGCAATATACATCGTGACCGAGCACGTGACGCCGCTGTCAGTCTACCTGGCGTCGTGCGCATCGTCGTTTGCGGCGTCAACTCGGGCATCGATGGTTTCTGCGTATTGGTGGGGTGTGTCGCAAGTGGCGGCTGGTTTGGAGTTTCTGCATGCTCGCAACATGGCTCACCATGCAGTGTCGCTTGATGCAGTGTACGTGACGCGGGCGGGCGATTGGAAACTCTTTGGAACTGAGTTTGCAGACGACGCACTCGTTTCGTTCTTTTCCATCTTTCCGCGAGCGCTGCTGCCGCCAGAGCTAAGTCCACCGGCACCACCCCCGTCGTTTGCATCCACAAAGCACATTGATCACCAAGCAATTGATATCTACGGATTCGGAAAATTGGCATCGAGCGCTTGGGATATCCTGTTTCCATCGCAGACATACGGGCTGCCTGCAGAGGCAAAGAAGCTCTTCACGGTGCAAATGACCAGTCCGTCACCAGCTCACCGACCGCCCATCGCAACGGTCGTCGCGCAGTTATCGCCGCTCTTTCGATCGTTTGTGTATGTCCAAACCCGTACTCTGCTGTCTACATTCGCGCTGCTGGATGCTGCAGACCGCGAAAGAGTCGTGGAGAACGCGGTCACGAATGAGCCCTCCATGCTCACAGACGAGTTTCCTGCAGATGGAGCGAAATATGCTGTTATTCCGGCAGTTTTGGATGCTCTACGCACCGGCGTAGTTCAGCCAGTGAAGACGCTCGATGCTGTGCTTTCTGCTGCCCGATCTCTGTATACGACGGCCGAATACGCAGCGGTCGTCACTCCAGCAATCATTGATTTGTTTGCTCGGTCAGCGGCACCAGCGGCGACATCTGGACAGTCTTCCGCGACACTAGGTGTTGGCATGGGTGCGAATCACAACAGCAGCATGCTGAGGCTGTGTTTGTTGAACAGCGTGGCGTTGTACGGAGACAGCTTGACGGCAGCTGCGCTGAACGATACCGTGTATCCGCAGTTTGCTGCATCCTTCAACGACATAGTGCCTGGAGTGCGCGAAGCAGCAGTGAAGGCGTGTGTGTATCTGGTGCCGCGGCTTCGAGAAAATGTAGTGTCATCGGGTGTGTTGCGCGCGCTGTGGAAGCTGCAGACGGACAATGAGCCAGCGATCCGCACCAACACAGTTATTTGCATTGGGAAAATCGCGCCGCATTTGTCGTCCGAGTCTCGAGCGAAGGTCTTGGTCCCGGCGTTCCAGAGGGCACTGCGGGATCCCTTCCAGGCATGTAGACAGGCTGCTATCCTGGCCACTGCGGCATGTGCAGATCTGTGTGGTGTCGACGATTGCGCATCGAAAGCGATTCCTATGATTGCTCCGTTTCTTGCCGCTCCCCAATCAGAGGTTCGAGAAGCGGCTTACAAGTGCATCCAGTTGCTCATGCAGCGCATCAAGGCTGGATTTGAATCTCCACCAGCGGGTGAAGGCAGATCCATGGACTCGGATGCTACGCCGAAACGACCGGGTATTGCTGCCCCTGGAGGTGAGTCCACCAAGAAGGATAAGCTGATCTCGTGGGCGGCAGCGACGCTCAAGACCCTGTCTTTTGGCTCTGCTCCTCTCACCAACTTCCCGAGTACCAGTACCACCGTAAGTTCCGGTTCGAACGGGAGTGCCAATCCCAGTGCTGGGTCGATCACTGCATTGCCAAGCCGTTCTGGCGCAGTCGATTCAGCGCCAATCTTGACGCCGACTCCAGCTTCGGCTCCCCCTCCGGCTTCGACTTCAGCTTTGGCATCGGCTCCTTTCTCAACGATGTCTACAGCCTCAAAGAATGTCATGAATTCTCAAAGGAGTGGAATGAGCTTATCAAAATCAGCTAATAGCTCTGCGAATTATGATCCTTGGGCGCCGATCGCTCCCGTACCGAAGAGTGCACCTGCCCAGAGTTTTGCCGAGGATGCCGACGATGGGTGGGGTTCGTTTGAAATGGCACCACCAGCGCCAACGCAGCCGCCGTCTTTCGCATCTTCCGTGTATTTGGCAAGTGCATCCAACGCTCCAGGTACCGCAAGAAAGCCCAGCGGTGGTGCAGCGCGAACGAATATGCCTGCCTCTGTGCCTGCAGAGGATGACTGGCAGGATGCGATTGGTTCAGAATGGAAGATGCCGGTCTTGCCTCCCGCAGGGAATCCAGCGAGTTCTGGCGACCTGCTGTCATTCACAGTGGAGCTCGTTACCAAGCCTGTGGCTCTCAGCTCAGTTCCTCAGGATCCCATGAATCTTGAGAATCGCGGAGATGAGCGATCATCAGCATCTGCTCCCAAGCTACGTGCCGGAAAGTTTGGTGCCGTTCGCAAGATGTAGGAGTACTCTTCCGATATCCAAGAGATTTTGTTGTTTTCTTTTTGATTTTCAAATGGAACAAACAAACAATCAATCACGGAAGAGAGAAAGAAAGATGAAGAAGAAGAAGAAAATGTAACGTAATCCTTTTGTAATGTACAACCATTGTCAGAACATCGACGTGTCGGCAAATGGATAAAAGAAGAAGAAGAAGAAGAAGAAGAAGAAGGTGGTGCGGCTGTTATGAATGCAATGTGGACAGGGCGATAGAAAGAGTGGCGAGTTCATCCTTGCAGGTCCAGACGGATGCCATAAGCGTCGCCACGAGTGTGTACTGGCACACAGCATGAGCCGTCATCGCTGCAGGCCAGCACTTCTTCGCCGAGGACGAAGTGGTGAACTTGTCTTCGTTCCCGGAGTCGCACCATGAGAGCGCCGCCGTTGTCAGGACCACCGGGAGGATGAACCACGCCACGAGCGACATCACGAACCGATTCCGTTTCCTTGCAGCCGCCTCCGGGTTTTGCGTAACATACAGCGGCCGAACAGCAGCCCACAGGATCCCCGAATTCGCCACGGCAGACAAGAAAAATATGCCGGCGTACACTTGGTGCCACACAAACGAATCTTCCAGGGTGATCGTCGCAAGCAGCACCAGAAACAAGACCGATGCGAACCCGAATGCAGAGTACAACAGCCGCAGCAGGGACAGCCGCAGCGGATTCCGCGACCATGACTCCACGACATCCGGCAGTGCTAGTCGCAGGCGCACCAGCAAGGTCAGCAGCAGGTAGAATGGCGCCACCAGCACAAGCCCCGCGGTAAAGACATACTTGCCCGGCACACGGATTCCCGTTTCGCTGAGCGCGGGGAGATAGTCGATCGATTCTGCGGTGATGAAGTACAGCAAGAGAGACGCCACGAGCGTAAAGCCGGTGCCAACAACCGCCGCTTTCGGCACGGCCGTCAGATTGACCGTTGACAGCACTTGCCTTTGCCCAATTGTCTCTGTCTCGCTGTCATTATCACTACAAATGCCATCATCATCATGATCATTGCTGTTGTTGTTGCTGTTGTTGATGGTAGAGGTGGTGGTGTTGACGTTGTAGTTATTGGTGTTTTCAATGTCGTTGTCCGCACTCTGATCAACGAGCCTCTCGTACGTCATTTCCCACGCAGCGTTGCCTTCCCTGTTGTTATTGTGCTTGCTTGTGAAACGCTCTCTCTCTCTCTCTCTCTCCCAAGTCCTTTCCTGCAACGCAGCAATCGATGACATCGAAACCTGACGAATCATTCTCGGCCGGACTATCAATACCGCCACTACGATCTTCTTACGGTCAATACTGGCCGACACTAGCACGTTTGTTTCACAGGGAATTTGTGCTTACGCACGCTCGGCCAAACTTCAGCCGGTGACGCAGGCTCCGCATTTTCGACGCTCTTTAACGCAGCATCTGTAGCCATCTATTCTATCATTCGTTGGCTTCACTTTTTTAATTCAAATATGGGCATGAGTGCGCTGGGATGACGCATTCGCCTACGCCGCTCGATACAGGGCCTCCTAGGCCCCGCAGACCTCCTAAGAGACCACGGGTCACTACGCCTACCGCCTCTTCCTCTCGTGTCTCCAGTTGCGTCAATCGCTGCAACTGAGGACAACACCGGCCAATCCAGCAAAGAAAGAGGAGTACTGTTGTTTTCCGCAATCCCGAGGGTGCTGGAGAGGAGGACCGCGTCGCTATCCAAAAGGCGAACCCTCGGTGTCGCCTTGACCAGTATGCAAAGATGTTCTGTGGCATCCATGCCGACGTCCGCAAAGAAGTTGTTCGAGAGGCTTGCAGTCGGGTTGGATCAGCTCAACGCGAGCATCGATCAAAACACTGGCTAGGAAAATGAAGGAAAAAGCGACTCAGTTCGTCATGAAACCTCGTGTCACGCTGCATTGAAGAGTTGGTGTTTGCCCCAAATTAAAAATATTACAAAAAAACACGTGGCGTGGATCTGTCTTCGATGACAGCTTCACTGGTGATTAATAAGGATTCATGTTTTGGCGAGCGGCAAAAGCAATGATGACGACGAGGAGGATGCTAATGATTAACATGGTTTACTTTCCGGCGTCCTTGGAGTAGGATTCTTTGAGCGTCACCACACGCACCAACACAATCTTCTCGCCCTTGACCGTATCCTTGTCGACGACGAAGAATCCGACGCGCTCCAGCTGCATGGAGGCACCGACTGGCATATCTGCAACGGACGTTTCCAATGCGGCATTCAAAACGATTCTTTCCGAGTTGGCATTGATCTGCTCGCCATTGTCATCATTGAACAACGGCTCGTACAATCGAACCTCCGCGGGAACAGATGAAGCAGCGGCGACCCAATGGATGTGGCCTTTAACCTTCTTGCGATCTGCCCAAACAGCGGTACATTCGAGCTCCTTGTCCGAGACAACACGGGTGCACTTCAGATTGATGCCGGCATACCGAAGACCAACTTCCTTGTTGGGAGCAAGTCCGTAGTAATCGGAAGAATCGACGGTGCGGAAATCAGAACTCTCAATGAAAATCTCTTTGCGAAGCTCAATCTTGCGAACACCCTTTGCAGTGTCCTTTGGATGGTTCGGAGCTTCAAGGTACACCACATCGGCAGTATCGCCGGGGTTGCGGAAAGCTTCAGGTCGCTCGTCCCAGTTCGTGATCGTCACCTTCACTGGCTCAAGAACTCCAAGTCGTCGAACAGCATGCTGATCATGGAAAATCCTTGCACAGTGCTCGAGAACTTCATAAGAAGTAACGTTTTCTGCGCGAGTGACACCAACTCGATTGCAAAGATCCTTCAATATCTCTGGCGTGTATCCACGGCGGCGCAGGCCGCGGATCGTAAGAAGCCGCGGATCGTCCCATCCATGAACAACCTTGTTATTGACCAGAGCAATCAGCTTTCTCTTGGAAAGAACGTTCCGGGTGATATTAAGTCTCGAATATTCCCACACAGAGGGCTTCCAAGTGTGAACAGCGTCGAGAATCCAAAAGTAAGGCTCTCGGCGAACCTCAAATTCGAGAGTGCACAGCGAATGCGTAATGTTCTCGAACGAATCGCAGAGACAATGCGTGTAATCGTAAGACGGGTACACACAGTACTTATTTCCCGTCTTGGGGTGCGGGTGGAACTTGATACGGTATGCGACAAGATCACGCATATTGGGGTTGTCGTTCGCGTAGTCCATCTTGAGACGCAGCGTTGCTTGTCCTTCCTCGTACTGGCCCTCAACCATGCGCTCAAACTCGCGGACGGATTCTTCGATGGGGCGGTTTCGGTACGGCGAAGGAGTGCGCTTTTCGCGTGACTCTTTCATCTCGGCAGGGGTCTGATGATCCACGTACGCCAGATCTCTGCGGATTAAGTCGCGCGCAATGTCGAGCAGCTTCCCAAAGTAGTCCGAGGATGCAGTGACTGCGCAGGGAGTGAATCCCATCCAACGAACGTCCTCTTCGATCGACTGGATATACTCATCGCGCTCGGCCTCGGGATTGGTGTCGTCAAACCGCAGGAAGCACTTTCCGTGGGATCCAGCCTCTGCAGCATATCCAAAGCTGAAGTTCATGGCCTTTGCATGTCCAATGTGCAGGTAGCCATTCGGCTCGGGTGGGAAACGAGTGACGATTGCCTGGGCGTCGCCAGTTTCTGCAATGTGCTTTGCAACCAAATCCTGAGTATTCCGAGAAGTGTTCAACTCCCGTCCAATCAACTCTCGCATGGATTCCACCTTTTCTTCTTCCACCGCCTTCGTTTCTTCCACCTTTTTCTTCTCCTCCTCCTTCTTGACAACTTTTTTATCGGCCTTTGGAACAGGCTTCAGATCATCCTCTGTCTTTGGCCCCAGCACGCTCTCAAGTTTCGTCTGTGCCATTGTGCGCAGCGATCCAAAGTCCGCCCACTTCCACTGGCCCTCGCGGAACGGCTGCAGAATGTCTCCCAGAGGAACACGGTACCGCTCCTCCTTCAGCCGGACTGCAAGCTTTGCAAACACATCGTCCAACTTTGCAGTAAGCTGTTCAGCAGTGAACGAGACGCCAACTCCGCACTCATTTTCAAATGCTGCAGCGTCAATCTGTGCAACCTCGTCTCCAATCCTGTTGATGTAATTCACGGCTGCGTCCACCTGTGCATTGGTACGAAGTTTCTGCTCAGCAATGTACTTTGCAACAAACGGTCCGTGGGACCGTGAATTCACCGACACACGCGTCGCCAGGGTCACGAGCTGTGCACCAATTGCCTTGTCGCAACCCGAACTCAGATTCACAGACGAGATCAAATCCGCAAGATACGACGCCAACTTTGTGTTCTTGGACATTGCCTTTGCATTTGTGGCTTCAACACCAATCCTTTCGAAAAGGGATGCATACTCGTCAGCAGTCATCTTTCTTTCTTTTTCCTCCTCTTCTTTTTAACTCGCTGATCTGTTCAATTTTGCTTTTCTGCTTGCCGTTGTCGTTGTGACTGAGTCCCAAATGAAAAGAGACAACACACACACACAAACACACAAACACACACACAAAGAGGCTTAAACAGAGAGAAGAAACACCAAAGAGACTGAAACGGAAATGACCATGACAAAAGAAGAAAGAGAAAAACGAGTTGAGAGACACGAGAAGCAGTCGGAAAGTGACAAAGACACAAGGACATTCAGTGTAATGTCAGAGGCTCAGAGCGGCTCCGTAGACAGAAAAGCAAGGCGAATGTCACATTGAATGTCATTGAATGTCATTGAGTCTCGTCATTTTTTCTTTTCGAGAGCCTCGGTTTCTTGCCGTTCGTACAGCACTGAGCACAACACACACATGACACGAGTTCAACGTCACTTGAAATCATTTGTTTGGGCTTTTTGACGTCACGTTTTTGTAATTTCGCGCAAGTCGCAATCAGAAAGAACTGTCCAATTCTCCACTGTTGTCTTTGTTTTCCTTTATTTTCCTCTATTTTCTTTGATTTTCTTTGATTTCTTTTGATTTCTTGTTTTTTATAATTATTTAAATTGTTTGTTTGTTGTGGTTGGTCTCCCTTTTTTTCTCTCTTGCACCACTGCCTATCAGTCTGTCGGCGAGTTTTTGAGAAGGAATGTCTGTGTTTGGAATTGATTTTGGAAACGAGTCTCTCGTTATGGCCTCGGCAGGCCGTGGTGGAGTCAACATTGTGACGAACGAGGCGTCGAATCGACTTACGCCATCCATGGTAGGGTTCGGGGAGGGTGCACGCGCGATTGGAGAGGCTGCGCTCACTCAGTCTGTGTCCAACTTCCGGGGAACCGCTCGTGATATTAAGCGGTTTATTGGAAAAGACCATGCAGAACAAGAGGATTTGGCGCATCTTCCGTCTCGATCGATCGTTGCGGCGAGCGTGGAGGACGGGGATGTTGCGTCGGATAAGGGCGGTGTGCGGTTCCGAGCTGTTGTTCATGGAGATTCGTATTTGTTCAGACCTGAGCAAGTGCTGGCAATGCTGCTGAAGAAGCTGCATGGATTTGTACCGCCACAGCAAGCTACCAACGACGCCGTTATTGCGGTTCCTGCGTATTTTGACCAGGGTCAGAGAATCGCCGTAATGAATGCTGCGAAGATTGCTGGACTTAACTGTCTTGCGGTGATGAACGATTTGACGGCCGCTGCTCTGGACTATGCGCTGTTCCGCGGTGCCGAGCTGCCAGCCGAAGACTCCGACAAGCCGGAAAACATCGTGATTGTCGATGTGGGCCACTCGGCGCTCAAGGTTGCGTGCGTGTCACTTCGGAGAGGCCTGGTGAATGTCAAGGCACATGGATATGACATCAACTTTGGATCCCGCGTCTTGGATGTGGCACTTGCAAACCACTATGCTGCAGACTGGGAGAAAAAGACGGGAGTTCCCCTTCGCGCAGAGTATCCGAAATCCATGATGCGCTTGGTGCAAGCCTGCGAAAAGGTCAAGAAGACGCTCTCTGCGAATGCACAGGCGCAGCTCAACATCGAGTGCCTGGCTGAAGATAGAGACATGAACTATCTTGTGTCCAGAGAATTTTTGGAACAGCTGGTTGAGCCCCTGCTTGCACGCGCTCTGGAACCAGTCCGTTCAGCATTGGAACTGGCTGGCTGGGCACCAAAGGATGTCACGGCGGTGGAAATGATCGGAGGGGGGTCTCGTATCCCTGCAGTCAAGAAATTGCTGGCGGATTACTTTGGCCAGGAGTGCAAGACCAGGTTGAATGCGTCTGAAGCAATCTGCCGTGGTGCTGCAATTGAATGCGCGATTTTGTCACCCCATTTCAAGGTTCGCGAAACACAGGTCAAGGACGCGCATACGGCGTCGGAGCTCTCAATGGCATGGACGCCAAAGGGTCGGGCAGAACCGAAGGTGTCGACTGTTTTCGAGAAGAATGCACCGTACCCTGCAGTGAAGATGGTGTCCCTGGACCGAAGTGCAATTGACGGGAACTCGCTGGAAATCACGCTTGGACCGCGAGTGGGCGTCGCCGCCGTTTCGGGCATCCCACCAGCCCAGGATGGCAAGACAATGACCGTGAAGCTGAGGCTTGGACTCAATGTGTCCGGTTTGTATTCTGTCGAAGGAGCGGAAGTCGTTACAGAATGGGACGAGGAGAAGGTGGAAGAAAAGTCAAAGGAGGAGGCCAAGGAAGGGGATGTCGCCGCTGCACCTGCCGCTGCAGAGGAAAAGAAACCGGCAATCGTTCGCAAGAAGCAGCGTGCGGACCTCAAAGTTGAGATGCGGTATGCCCCGGAGCTCAATGTCATGTCATCAAAGCTGATCGATGATGCCGTCTTGTTGGAAGGACAATTGCTTGCTCAGGACAAGCTGATAATGGATACCTGGGATCGCAAGAATGCTTTGGAGTCGTACATTTATGCCCTCCGCTCCAAGATTTACGACGACAATGTTCTGGCGCCTTTCGTGACGGAGGACGTGACAAACCAGTTTTCCAAGGCCCTCGAAGATGCCGAATCGTGGTTGTACTCGGAAGAAGGCGAGAACGCAGCAAAGCAGGCGTATGTTGACCGCTTGAATGCACTCAAGAAGATTGGAGACCCCATCGAACTTCGGCACTCGGAATTCTTCGAGAGGCCGTCCATGTTAGACTTTTTGTCCAAGACGATTGCGTCTGTAAGGGAGAAGGCTGCTGCCTTCCAAGGCGTTGGCGCGGACGAGGATCGCACGAAGGTTGTTGCAATGTGCGATGAGGCAGGGGCGTGGCTTGCAAAGGCCAATGCAGCGCTTTCGCAGACTGCTCGCCATGTTACCCCCTCCATTCTGTGCAGAGAAATTGCAGATCGTGCCAACAAACTGATCAGTGATGCAAAGCCGCTCCTGAACAAGAAGAGGGACGCGCCGAAAGTCGAAGCCGATGTCAAGATGGAGGATTCTCAACCCCAGGAGAACCTGCCGAAGGATGCCGACGCCGAAGAGATTGTGATTAATCAGGCGGACTCGAATGCACATGCGGAAACCATGGATCTTGATTAAAGGCCTCGTTGGAGATTACATGTGATGATGTGTTGCTCTCTCTCTCTCTCTCTCTCTCTCTCTCTCTCTCTCTCTCTCTCTCTCTCTCTCTCTCTCTCTCTCTCTCTCTCTCTCTTCATTCTTTCATTCTTCACGGTAAACCTACAGATTTATTACAGCCATCAGGACGCTCTCATTTCAATAGCAACAAAGAGAGAGTATGTGATCTAAGAACTATGTTTTTTTAAAGAATAAAACTGACTCATACAATTCACAAAAGATTATAAAGATGATTTACTGGAAAGGGAAGGACACTGTATCACTGTGCACTGTTCATCGTGTCATCTCCACCATCATCAATTGGAACAATTTGTTCATCCGGTGCACAGTTCACTTCCTCGATGGAAAGATCTTCCAGGACGTGCCCTTGCCACTCGACATGAGCAGCCCGTCGACATAAGAAGAATCTGACCCTGCAGGCATTTCAATAATCTCGGGGACGCGGTTTCCTTTTCGGCAACCTCAAAGACTGCATCGTCGGTCGGAAGAAGCACCAGCAGAGGGAACAGAAGCAGAAGTAGGAAACGGGTGCAGGAGACGGGATTGAGAAAAGGAAATTTTAAAATTTAAAAAAACGGAAGAAAGCATCGGAATCTCTGAGTTCAATTATATGGAAGCGCCCTTATTGCTATTGTTCACAGCATCCTCTTCTTTCTTGGGATGTCCATTACTGTGCTGCATCACACACGTGCAACAGCGGTGTGTGTGTAAACTGCTAGAAGAAGCAGCATCTGTTGCAACATCGGCGGAAGGAGGATGTGGTGTATCCGTCGTCTTGGCGCCCGTCAGCTTGACGACACAAGCGAGCGTCAGAGGGGCGCCGCGGAAATGTCATACGTCTTGCGCAGCGTGGCAGGGGGTCATGCACATTGGCATCGAGTGGAAAATGAAGAAAAAAAGACGATTGAAGCAAGTAAACGCGAACTGGCTATGGTTGCTGTTTTAAAGAATGTCCCAAAAATTAGCGTCTGAACAATTTGGGGACATTCGAGCTAAGCAGCGTTGAACCTTGGGTTGCAGTTGTTAAACGAACAAATCCGGATTCTCATCTTCGTTTGCTTGTAGTTTTTTTTTATATATATTTTAAACGTGCGTTCATGCATGTTGCTTGTTGTCGCCTTTGTGACAAACGACAGGCGGTCAGAGCACGGGGGTTTAATATTTGCATATGCGCAGTTTCACTGGAAGGCCTGCTCTCCGGATTCCAGTGCACTGTATCCCGGCCTTCCAGCGGTCAGTTCGAGCATCTAAATGAAATCAGTAGAAGTGGATAGAAGTCCCACCAAAACAAATCAAAACACACAAATGTCGAGGAATCTCCTATCCCCTCGGAATGGTGGCAAGCGAGAGAAGAAAAAAAGAGCTGAACGATTGAATGCCGTTCAAAGAATTTCCAGCATATCAGTCGGTTGTCTGTGAAGTACTTTCTCCTTGCGAATTTCGAAGCCAGTTTGTCGAAGTATTCGAGCAGTCGGAAGAACGAACGCATTTCTCTATTGACTCCATGGGCAGAAACAGGAACAGAAGCGGCAGCAGCACAGAAGAGAGCAAACAGCACAATGCTGACACCCTTTCGGATCATGCGTCGAGCGACGACGGCGGCCACAAGATCAAATCCGAGGCATTTGTCTTGTACGAGACTGCGTGGTCGCCGTTCAGCGCCAAAGTTCGAGGTGCTTTGAACTACCTCGGACTTCCGTTCAAACCCGTCGAAATCCAGTCGGTGTCCGAGCACGTCCTTCGCTACCTCGAATCTCGCGCAACAAATCCAGCGGTGGAAAGCTCCGTGGAAAAGAAACGCAGCGAAGCGCCGGCATCCGCATCCGCATCCGCATCCGCACCAGCGCTCAAGCACGAGGCACATGTGGAGCATCACTTGCGAACTCCCGTTCTTGTCGACCACAACATGCAGGGCGTCGTGATCGAGTCGTCCGACGCGATTCTCACACACCTCAATGCATTCTACACTGACGAAGCAAAGCAGCTGGTACCAAACGATGGCATTAAGAAAATGCTACGTGCACTGGACGAGGACATTGGCTTGGCTGGCAGAAAGCTTGCGTACACGAGAATCTCCTTGATGGATGCCTCCGTGTTTGCCGACTTGTACTATGCGCACAAGCGAACCTACCTGCGGTTGCCGTGGATCCGTTTCCTGACAGGAATGCTCATCGCCATGTCCACAGTGTCCGAGTACGATCTTCACTTGAACGAGCAGAATCACGTCCTGGAAAATCTAGAAGCTGTATTGTGGAATGAATGGCTTCCTCGGGTGCATCGGGCACAAGAGAACAGCGAGTGGCTCGCTGGCCCGGTCTTCACAATGGTCGACATTGCATTCTCCGAATTTCTGCGCCCTCTCTTGATTGTCCCAAGAATTGCCAACGACGTTCGGTTCAAGGAGCTTTTGGATTTCCAGAAACGAGCTATTGCTCACGGAAACCTCGACCCGATCGAAAATTGCCTGTGGTGCCAGCTTGCCAGCCAGCTAAAACATCGGTCACTGTGGCACTTCCCCATTGATGTGGCGATCATTAGCACTCGGAAAGCAGAGCAGCTTGTGCGCAGCATCGCTTCCTCCTCGAATTACGTTGGACGCATTCGCAATCGCATTCCACTGTTTCAAACGGCATCCGCCATACAAGACGCCCAAGCATCGAGCGGTGCTTCCGAGGACCTCATCATCAAGCTGCACAATTCGCGATCAAAGGGACTCGTTTCCGGGACCATTGATCTTGCCGCCGGCCTTGTATCCAGCGGATACAATTTCTGGGTTGGAATTCGTCCGCAGCTGTGGTCAACCGGGTAATCAAAGCACCGCTCGGTGCCATCGAGATTTGCTTCCTCCCCTACCCAGTGCTTCATCCCTTTTTTCTTGTTGGAGGCTTTTTATTATTATTTAAATTTAAGTTTAAATTATTGTTATCACACAGTCTTTGTAGTGGTAGAGGGGGGAATTCCCTCGCACTTTGTGGATCGAACCTCCTGTTCGTATTTGTCGTAAAGAAAACAAGTAGATAACACGCACCCTTCCGGACAAAGCCTCCACAAATCTTCATACCGGACTACCTGCAGCGTAATTTGTTCGCCTTCGTGTGTGCAGCCCGTAACTTTGCCATCAAACTGCAAGATCTGCTGCAGTGGCATCTCAGCTTCGTATACAAATACTTTCAGAAACTCATCGCAGCCGCCCGGAGACGGATAGATTCCCTGGAAAATTCTGCCGCTTGGATGGCTTCCATAGAAATGGTCGTACAAATCGACAAGTCTGCCTCCTGATGCAGTGGCGTCCAGTCCAGTTTCTTCAAGCAGCTCGCGACGGGCGACGGATGCTGCATCTGATTCGTCGTCCAGCATACCAGCCGGAATTTCCGGGAACTGAAAAATCGACGCGGGGATCCGTGGCTGCGCTGTAACAATCGAATATCGAGGTGTTCCTTCAACATCCTGCGCACGCAGAACAACAAGAATGCAAACGGCACCGCCTCTCATAAAGACGATACCCGGAACCTGTGTTCCATCGGGCCCGAACGTCGTCGTTTTGAATTTTAAGAATCCAACACGCGTTCCAAAATAGTCAAGCGACTGAAATTCAATCGCCTTCACCTTGAAACGCGATTCTCGTCCAATTCGATCTCGCCAACTCTGAAACATTCCGCAAGAAACAGCATCCTCAATCCGCAGCTTGCCTTCCATCCCACTGCTCACCGAAACCTCGCATTCCGATTCTCCAATCTGAATCACTGTTGCCTGCATCGTTCCACCCTCATCAATAATTCAGTCATTCAAAGAACAGCATTCGTTTTTTGTTTTTTTTTTGGGAGCCTTTCGGAGTCTTCTCGACTTTTGTCAGACGACAACAAAAACAAAAACAAAAGATTGAAAAAAAGAAAACACAAACAGTGGTAACGGTCGTATCGTCCGTTTTCTTCCCCCCACTTTTGCTTCCTGCAAGTTTCCCTATTCCTGTTTAGCCTTTTGCCGCCTATGGCTGTTCGCGAGAGAAGACTTTGGCCTTTTTCCCCTGTTTTTTTCTCTTTCCTTTGTGTGTGTGTGTGTGTGTGTGTGTGTGTGTGCGCGTTTGTTGTCGAATTGACGTGGTTTGCAAACGACGGAAGCAGGTGGAAAGCAGCGTGGATTTGGAATGAACTTTCTTCGGTCTGGAGTAAGCACTCTTCTTGGCGCAGCACGCACTGCAGACATTGAGGAAGAGACGGATGTTGCTGTGCTGACTGCGCGTTTGACATCCTCAACTGCGCAATTCGAGGATCTCAGAGCGTCGATTCAGCAACTTGCGTTGTTGATTAGCGACCATGAAGAAAAGTTCACGAATGATACTGTGCTGGCACTGTTCCAGACGATTCCAAAGATCAAGCAGGACTTCGGGACACTGCGAACAGCATTGGATTTGCTCGATACACTGATCTCATCCATGGAATCAACTGGGAAATCGCTCAAAGAAGACAGATTCAGCATTTTTGGAACATCAGAATATCCAATGCAGTCGCTTTTGCTGCTGCTGACAGAAAAGAAGGCGCAAATCCGCCTTTTTGCATTGCAGATTCTGTCGTGCGTTGTGCATCATGCAGCAGCGCTACCAGACTATCGGTCGTTCATCGAGAATATAATTGTGTCGACGCCACAAGGAATTGCGCATATTATTGATGCGCTGTCGGACGATCGCGATGTGATACGCAACGAAGCGCTGCTCGTCGTTACGAACCTTGCTCGTTGCAGGGAGGAACTGCAAAAGATTCTAGTGTTTGAAGGTGTTCTCGAGTCGTTGTTCAAAATCATCAAGCAGGAGGGAGTCTTCACGGGTGGTGTCATTGTGACGGACGCGCTGAAATGCATGCGAGATTTGCTGGCAAATTCATCGTCGAATCAAAAGTACTTCCGTGAATCTGGACTATTTGCGGGTCTTGCACAGTTGTTTTCCCAGATCAAGGATGCAACAGAGGACACAACGCAGACTCAAAACGTGACGAGTCTTGTGTTTGAGCTGCTAAGCTTCCTGCTGTCGGATCCCCAAAATCGATCGGCTCTGGTGAAGGCAAAGTTTGTCCATTCATTGGTGTCTGTGGCTGCAAGTCCCAATCCCGCAGTCAAACTTCGCAAGGACTGCTTGTATTTGCTCCGAAGGCTTGTAGATCGACAGCGCGACGCTTCTCGAGAATTGTTGGTGTCGGCAGTGGAGGAGTCAATGTCGCTGATGGCTCTTGTTTTCGATCGAAGTGGGGATAAACAAATGCGAGCTCTGATCGCAGACATCTATCGTCGAGCACTCAGTTCTTCCGAGGAAGCGCAGATCTCCATGGCCAAGCTGATCGCTACGGATATTAACCCCGATGCTTCGGACGCACATCACATTGTGATTGATGCAATCCGCTTAACCTCGGAGCCGGGCGATAATCCTGCGGAGTGGTTCTTCGCCGTCATGTTTTTGGTCGGAATTATTGACAAGAACGCAGTCTCGAAAGATCTCTTGCTGGATGCAGTATTTGGAAAATTGATGAAGAAGGTTTCGGCGCTTCTGAAAGCATCCAGCTCGATCACTCTGCAGATTTGTGGCTTGCTGCAGATTCTCATTTGCTTCCTTGACGGGCATCCTCGGTCGGCAGCATCTTTTGTTTCGTCCTCGTCCTTGTTCTCGTTCATGGACTCTATAGAGAAACCGGAATTGTCCATGTACGTTCGGGGATTCGTGAATTTACTGTGCACTGTACTTCTTCCCCTTCTTCCGGAAGACGACAGCACCGCCCGCGTGTCGCGTTCGCAGTTTTTCAGCATTCTGTCAAAGCGCGTTGGCATTGACGGTCTTGAAGAGAGTCTGGCGCACCTATATGCCTCGGCGGCTTTCTCCAAATGGTCTCAAGTGCCAGATGACCAGTTTTGCGACGCAGTCGTTGCGAATATCAACCAGTTCGAACCGGTCATCGACACCTGGTTTGCCGGTGTGCTTCAGAATCAGCTGCGAGATTTTCAGAAGACCTTCCTTGGATTGTACGCGTCTACGTTGACTTCACCTGCGCCCCAGCAGGCATCGCCTAATAATGCGGCTTCGGCAGCAATGGCTGATGAATTGAAGGCCAAGGAAATGTTGATTCAGTCGTTGCGAACGCAGATCCAGTCCCTCCGTGACCAGCTGGACAAGAAAGCGAGCTCTGGGAGTAGCGGGGGTGATGCAGAGATGAAGACTGCGCTGTGTTCGCTTCTTGAGCAATTTGCAAGTGTTGAATCAACGGTGCGTTCGCGACTGTCTCCGCTCGTGAATATCCCATTGCAAGCTCCTCTGTCCCCCTTTTCGTACAATTCGCAGCACTTGTTTGGTGCACACACGAAGGAGTCATTGAAACTGATTGCCGAGCAGTCCCAAAAGCTGAGCAGCACGCTCATGTCTCATTTTTCGAGTGCGGAAAGGCGAATTGCCGGGCTTGTGGAGGAAAAGGCCAAGCTGCAACAGGAATTGCAAGAAACCATGGATGACCGAGATGATCTGTTCGTTTGGCTGCAGGATCTTGAAGAGAAATCGAGTTCGAATTAATGTTTGTTGCTTTGCTCTCCGTGTCTGTCACGCTTCTCTTCTGTTGAAATTACGGACCTCTGTCAGCGTCAGGCACGTTCCAAGTGTCCACAAAGGTCTTGCGTGGGGAGTTTCCGTTTCTGATGGCGATGTCGATGTCGATGTCGATGTTGTTGGCGATGCCGATTGTCCTCGTGCTCTTGCAAACAGACTCGTGGCATGTACAGTCATCTTTCCAAGAATCCCTGCTTTGCTTGGGAGAGCCTCGTGCTCCTCATCAAGATTCCGATTTTTGCATGCAATCCGCCCCACATCCCATCTGCATTTTTGATTCATGTTCGGAAAGGCAACGGACAGTTGCAAGCACGAATCCGCTGCGCAAATTCCAATTGGAGGGAGAACATATTCTCCGTACAGCATGTTTGGAGACACAAGAACCAAGAATATTGTGGTAATCAGCTGCTTGCTATCGTAAATTTTGCAGGTTGTTATGAATGGGATGTCCGTACTCTGAAATTGCGCAAGGACATGCAGGGTATAGCAGTGAGAAGTGATGATCTTGCTGTCCTGATGGATGTACCGATTTCTTGTGTTGTCTCGTATCCACACCCTTGGAAAAACGTGGATTTCTTTCGCTGCATCGGCACCCAGACCTTGTTGACTGCTTGCACAGCATGCAGACGGCGATACTGACGGTGTCGCCTGAACCGCAAACAACGAACGCTTGGTATTTTCTGTTGATGATCCCGTTCCAAGCGGCGAAGTCGGCACGGCCGTGAGCTTTCCAGGTTTCTCCTGTCTTGACGGTAGTGGTCCTTCCGGAAAAGAGCGGGGATGCGGGAACGGTCTCGTCTCTTTCGGAGTGTGTTCTGAGCAAAAGTGATCCTGAGGGTTCGTATTGTGGCTTGCGAATGCCTCCTCCGATGGAACTGTTGATGCGGATTCTTGCAGCGCCGGTTCGTCGTCGTTTGCTTGGGACTGCGCTACCTTGGAATCGACATCGCTGCTTGCGCAATGTGGAGACTGCTCCGCGACCGTCTTGCCCGTGTTCAAACAGCTTGCGATTCGACCCGCCTCCTTTCGGGATTCTCGTTTTTTCTTTTCCAGCTTTTCCCTGTAAATCTTGAAGATCTGCTGACTTTCGTCCAGTTCTATTGCTTTTGTGCATTTTGGACACATGCGAATCGTATATCTTGTTGCGAGCATTCTGTATTCGCAGCCAAGATGGAAAGAATGTCCGCAGCGCAGCGTGTGCCAGTCTTGAATCTGCCCGTCGATGCTTTCATCCAGAAGGCAAATTCCACAATCGGTATCTTTCCAGATGCTTGCAATTTCTTCTGGCAATCTGTTCCTGACATACTCGACATAGGGCGGGTCCCATAAGCTGTCTTTGACGAGCACGCTTCGCTTCCTGCGTTCCGTTTCGTCGTAGGTCTCTTCTTTTTCGTATTCTACGGCTTTTGACCATCCGAATATTGCCTGTTGCTCCTTCCATTTCTGAACGATGAAATCAGACACGTAGTGTGCTCTTGAGCCGTACATCCACTGACCCAAAATTCTCTGTGTACCAGGATGCATCTCACGGACAAGCCTGTTTGCAATGTTCTCGAAAGCAGCCGCATTCTCCAGTCTCATTCTTCCCAGGAGCAAGCCCGGATTCTGCCGGTAACGTTCTGCAATGTCCTGGACCGTGCGCCTGTGCAACCGAGACATCTTGAATGGATATTTGACAGTATAACGAGAAGCCGCAGGCTGACTACCTTGTCTTTTGGAATTCATCCGTGTTTCCCCCTGAATTTGAATGGCGCGTGCGCGCGAGAGAGATAGAGAATATATATGTATGATGCGCGCGCGTGTGTGTGTGTGTGTGTGTGTGTGTGTGTGTGATTGAATGGATATTACATGTTAAAAACTAATATCATCTCCAAAACATTCCGAAATGAAACAAAACAAATAAGAAAATCTAAATAAGAAAACACTAAAAAGAAAACGTAAAAATTCGAAAGGATGATTAAAGAGAATCAGGAAAAACTCAGGAGAGCGGAGACACGAGTTGTGCTTCTTTTTCTTTTTTCCCCCTTCTTCTCCTTTTCCCCGACATCGTCTGTCTGGTGGGTTACTTCCCGCCACTGACGTTTTGGCCAATGACAAGTCATTGCCAAAAAAGACGCTTTTCAAACCAAATTGTCATTCCCTCTTACCCTGTCTCTCTCTTCCTCTCATCATCATTATTCCAAATGAGCTTGGTTTTTATCTTCCTTTCCCCCTTTCCTTTGGTATTCTTCTTATATTTCTTCACTTGGGTTTCCCGGTTTGCTTTTCTCACTACTAAAACTTCTCCTCGAGCATCCATGTCTGCCCCTGCTGCCGCCCCTGCCGCCTCTTCAACTGCGCAGTCTGGAGACCGTCTTAACGAGAAGGTCAAGGAACGCGATGTCAGAATGTCAAACTTGCTCGCTGCAAAATGTATGTCTTTTAATCGACTTGTTGGAACGCCTTTTCCGGATTTGATCTAACCTTTTCTTCTTCTTCTTCTTCTTCTTCCTCGTCGTCGTCGTTGTTGTTGATGATGTTTTTTTTGCTCTCATTGTATAGCTCTTGCCGATGCCGTCCGTACTTCTCTTGGACCGCGTGGAATGGACAAGATGGTTGTGGATTCTAGTGGAGACGTTTTGATCACGAACGACGGAGCGACTGTGCTTCGCGAGTTGGAGGTCACGCACCCTGCTGCAAAGATGCTTGTGAAGCTCTCGGCTGCTCAAGATGTGGAAGCTGGAGACGGCACTACGTCCGTCGTCGTTATCTGCGGTGCTTTGCTTTCTGCATGCCAGACCCTTTTGGAAAAGGGTATCCATGCCACAGCGATTTCGGAGGCATTCCAGGTTGCCTGCGACAAGGCTGAAGAAGTTTTGCACAGTATGGCCGTTCCTCTGCAGCTGTCGGACCGAGAAACGCTTATTCGATGTGCGCGGACATCTCTGCAGTCCAAGATCGTATCACAACATGCCGACATGCTTGCGCCAGTGGCTGTCGACGCCGTTTTGAAGATTGCCGCGAACAATAATGCGGATTTGAGAGATATCCGCATCGTCAAGAAGCTCGGCATGACTCTTGATGACTCGGAACTCATCGACGGCCTTGTATTTGCACAAAAAGCATCGCACTTGGCCAACGGACCCACTCGTATTGAGAATGCAAAGATCGGACTGATCCAGTTCTGCTTGTCGCCGCCCAAATCCGATATGGACAACACCGTGGTGGTTTCCAACTATGAGCAGATGGATCGCGTTCATGCAGAAGAGCGCGCGTATTTGCTGAACCTCTGCAAGAGCATCAAGAAAACAGGATGCAACGTCTTGCTTATCCAAAAGTCCATTTTGCGAGACGCCGTTACTCCCCTCTCCTTGTCCTTCCTTGCACAGATGAAGATCATGGTAATCCGAGATATTGAGCGTGACGACATCGAGTTCATCTCCAAGACTCTGGGATGCAAGCCCGTCGCCCACGTGGATCTCTTCACTGCCGACAAGCTCGGTTCCGCGAACCTCGTTGAGGAAAGCCCCACTGCTGATGGCAAGATTGTCAAGGTTACGGGGATCCCTACTGAACACAAGACCGTGTCGATTCTCTTGCGCGGCACTGCGAAGTTGATCCTTGATGAAGCGGACCGATCACTGCATGACGCTCTTTGCGTTGTTCGAGCACTTGTCAAGAAGCAGTTCTTGATTGCGGGTGGCGGAGCTCCCGAGTCCGAGGTTGCGTACCAACTGGAGCGTTATGCGAAGACTCTTGGCGGTGTGAATGCATACTGCGTGCGGGCGTTCGCAGAGGCTTTGGAGGTGATCCCTTATACTCTGGCTGAGAATGCTGGCATGTACCCCGTGGAGGTTGTTGCCGAGCTGCGTCAGAAGCACGCAGAAGGCGGAAAGAATGTGGGCATCAATGTCCGTAGAGGTGGTGTTTCGTCGATGTTGGATGAAAACGTTGTTCAACCATTGCTCGTGACGCTGTCGGCGATCCGATTGGCGACTGAGACCGTGCGTATGATCCTCAAGATCGACGATATTGTCCCTGTCCGCTAAACTCGCCTGCATGGACAGGTGGTGCTAATGTCTCTGTTTTGTTCTCTCTCTCTCTCTCTCTCTCTCTCTCTCTTCTCTCTCTCTCTCTCTCTCTCTCTCTCTCTCTCTCTCTCTCTCTCTCTCTCTTTCCTCTCTCTCTCTCTCTATCTTTTTCTGTTGTTGCTGTGTCTTATTACTGCTTCTATGCGTCTGCTGCACCTTTTATACACCTACAGGATAAATGCGAAATGACTTTTTCTTCGGTGTTTTCTTGTTTAGAATCCGTTATCCGTCCACGAAAATCTTTACAATCCCATATCTTCTTTCTCCATGTACATGTACATTTTTGAGACGTAAATCAGCTGGGGGAATAGGGGAGGGAAATCGCACTTCTGTTTCTATTCATCTTCGCCATCATCTTCATCGTCCCTGTAGCGACTATTATCACCGTCTTGCTCCTCCATGTCGTCAGAAATCTTGCTCCGACCGCTTTGTCTTTCGTGCGGATCGGGACTCTTAGAGAACAAGGATGGAGACCGAGCCGATCGCCCAGAAATCTGTGTGTACCTCCTAGACGTCTCTCTGTTGCACATGTTGACCAACGTTTCCAATTGCTCGGAAGAGGCACATGTCATTGCCCGAGAGAGATCATCAATCACAACCTCGGGTCTGGCAAACCCGCGGTCTCCTGGGTCATTCCGTGCCTTCACGCCGCCACGTGAGGAAACCATTCGAAGCCCCGCACCTTGCCTTTCTTCGTCCCAAAAGCACATTATTGCAAATCGGACAATGTCTCCGTCTCGGATCAATGGCCGCGAGCTTCGAAACTCGACGTCGCAGAGAGACCGCGCATGCTGGATTCCGTTTTGCGCAACCATGTCGAACGCATATCTCGAATAGTCCTTCATCATGCAGAAATGCAGCAAAAATACACGATTCGCAGCATCCTCATAAACCAAATCTGCAAAATGGCGGACGCTGCCAAGCCCCAGTTTCGTACACGGAACGTGCATCTGCATCCTCTTCACTCTTTCAAACTTCAGAAGACTGCACGCAACACCAAAGCAAATTTCAATAGTGGTCAGCTCGGAAAAGAATGCTTTCTGTCGAAGCAGCGATCGCATCCTTTGGCGGAGGTTGATGACTGCAGTATAAGGATGTAGACCTCCGTCATCCGCCCATCGCTGGCTGCGCTGTCCATGCATGACAAGCTCAAACTTCTCAGAAACGTCAATCAGCCCAATCCGAATAAGAAACAAAACCGTCCGTCTCGCTTGCTCCGACGACGCAGGCATAAAATGTCGCCCGTACTCGTCATAAAAAGAAGTAAACAGCACCGGAGACGACGAGACCGACGAACCACTCTCCGACGACAATTGCACCTGTGGCACCTGCTGTTGCTGCTGGGGTTGTTGTAGTTGTTGGGGACGCTCCTCACTGACATTGATCCCTCCTTCCATTTCACCGTTTCCGTGCGAAAATCCACCCTAATCCCCTTTCTCTGTCGCGCTTCCTAATCGGACTAAATAATATTTGTCCTTGCGGGGGCCAGAGGGGCGTTGGTTCGGAAGAGGGAGAGGGGGTCATTCTTCTCCGACTGTACATGGCGCCATGCGCATTGCAGGCTGCATGCATCTCGATTGACGCTGCATCAGTTGATGCTATCGGAGGAACCAGACGGGTTTGGGAGATGGGCGTGCTGTTCGGGAGAGTAAGCAAGGATCCGTCAAGGAAACGACACAACAGGAACAAATTAAGAGAAAAAGCAGGCACACAGAAAGAGACAGACAGACACACACACACACACACACACACAGAGAGAGAGAGAGAGAGAGAGAGAAAGAGAGAGAGACAACGAGAAAAAGGGAAAGAGGAAAGAGAAACCGCTCTGAGAAGAAATGATTCGATTTGTAATGTTGGTGAACAAACAAGGGCAAACGCGGCTTGCGCAGTATACAAAGTACATTAGCATTGATGAAAGAACAGCATTGGAAGCAGAGGTGGTTCGAAAGTGTCTTGGGCGTCGAGATACCGAGTGCTCGTTTTTTGAGTATCAGGACTACAAGATTGTGTTTCGGCGATATGCAGCTCTGTTCTTCATTGCAGGGATCAGTCATGATGAAAACGAGCTTGGAGCACTCGAGTTTATCCATGCGTTTGTCGAGACTTTGGACCGGTACTTTGAGAATGTGTGCGAGCTGGATCTGATGTTCAACATCGAAAAGGCTCATTACATTCTCGAGGAAATGGTCCAGCATGGCTGGATTGTGGATACCAACAAGTCAAACATCCTCGCACCGGTACACATGCTCGATCAGACCCAGCAGCAGGCAAACTAAACATCGGTGTGCCACTTGATTGCTGTAGCGCACGTTTTAATAATAATTAAAAGAAGAAGCTTCCCGAGGATCTTCCTTTGTTGTCAGTCGAATACATTATGATCACTTCATTGTTTTTCGATTACGATGCGATTGTTGATTCAGCGCGTGTCATGATGATGATGATGATGATGATGATGATAGGTTGAATGACACCGAGGAGATGCGGGGATGCGGCTCGGCAAAATTCTGAGCTGTAAACCCCATTATGGAGGTGGCATAGACGAAGCGTCCACAACGTGCCATTGGAAAACAATGTTTCCACTCTCGTCGCGAACAGGACCGTTTGAATCTGCAAGGAACTCGTTCGTATGATCCTCGATGACGATGCCCCCACCAAAGGAGTCGGTTGCTTCCGCCGTGTTGTCAACTATGGTAAACTTGCGATTGAGATTCGGCTGTACCACAGGGACATCGTGGACTTTCGATTCCACAGGACCGCTCGGAACTGAATTCTGCAAACAAGATGTCCAGTTAGCGTGAAACGATGCGTCCAGAGCATCCGGCGTCGACATCATCTGCTGGCTCCCAGAAACAGTGTTCTTCACATTTGCAACGGGGTCTCGACAAAACGAAGCATTGGAGTAGAAGGAGTGATGTTGCCCGGGAATCGGATATTCGCAATATCCACTAATCGGGGGCACGACGGCACCAGCGTACGACATCTGATGATGACTCGCGGATTTTTCCGGTGCAAGATGTCCAGCGTACTCCATTTCTTCACGAGAGCGGCTTCTCGTCGTTGCAACGTGCGCAGTACTCGGAAGATAAGGACAGAGGTGCGATGACGATGATGAGACAGATGGCAAAGAAGAAGACGAGGAAGAAAGAAAAGGAAGAGGAGGAGCAGGGGGAAAAGGATTATTTCGAGGTTCGACGTGGCCAGGCGGAAAGTGCGATGGCGCATTGAACAAGTTGGCTTCTCCGAGTGCAGAACCAGATCCGCTCCGGGACGAATAGGCGGGTGCGGCAATCGGCATGGCCCAAGGGTTGTAGTTGACAGAAGATCCATATGCAGAATAGGGAGCACTGAGATGAGTGCTCGCTTGAGACTCCGAGGCCGACGACAGTGGAGTGTGCACAGATGCCACCTTGGGAGGAACACAGGCAAGCATCATGTTCGACATCGCCGGAGTGGACGTTGATGCATAATAGGCCGCTGCAGACGCATCCGGAGAGCTGGCGAGGTGCGTACTGCCCTTTCCTGTGCTTCCGTTCGACGCGGAATGACTCATGCTGGACGTTCGCGCTCCAACGACAATGGAAATCGGTGGCAGTGGCAGATGTTGCGACGAAGCAGAATGGGAAGACGTTGGGCAGTATTCGGTGGGGCATGACGCAAACCAAGCACGAATCGAGTTGTCAACCCCGCTCGAGGAACCGGAGCCGCTTGGATTAGACAGACTCACCGCGGACTTTGACAGAGATGGGTCAATGTAATGCGGTCGAAGACTCGGCGACTCCGGTATGTAGACAGAGTTCTGTGTTGCTGGAGACCCATCGTCGCTGACGCGATACCGCAGGTTCCAAGCTGGAAGATCTCGACCGTGCAGTGCCGGACCGCCATTCGGAAACGACGGGGAAATGCCTGCTGAGTGGTGACGATGGTTGTGACGGCGGTGGTTGTGGGGATGCTGAGGATCAGCATTGATGTTGTCACACACAAGAGTCGGGTACTGTGTATGCGAATAATGAGGACGAAAATTCGACGAATTACTCGAATTTTGAAGAAGAAGGTGCTGTTGTTGTTGTTGAGGAATCGAGGCATGTGGCTCTGAAAACGAACGGAACTGGGTAATACAATCTGGTCTTGAAAAAGCGGTTCCATGGTGGTCGGAAGCATCGGAGAGCCGTGCGTGTGAACCGCTGCTGTGGGACAAGGAAGTATGGGAAACTTCGTGCCCGCGTCCCTTGACAGGAGTCCTGCCCGACTCCGCGCTGGACGTCTGGCTGCTGGACGAAATAGAAGGAACGGAAGCTCCTCTCTTACGCTTAGGAACAGGAACGGATAAGCTCGTAGGCTCCGACTTCCTCTTCAGCGGTACATCTCTTGTCGCTCCGGACTGCAAAGGCAGACTGCTCGTCTTTTGAGACATTCCTTTGATGTTGATGTTGATGTTGATGTTGATGTTGATTTTGTATCGCTCAGAGTGGTAACTCCCGTTTGGCTGAACTCGCAGAAACAACAACACCCAGATGAATGAAAAAATAGGCTTCCAAAAAACTTGCCAAACAAACAAACAAAAAAAAAGACGCAGCAAAGCAGTTTATTGGGTCGCGGAAAGAGTTCAACCCAAAACACCCCAGTTTCAACAACAAAAAAATGAAAGGAGGGGAAGGTTTTCATTCGGAAGCGCTCCAAACAACGAAAAGGCATGAAAACTTCTTGCCAAAAAGTAGAAACGGTGTGCCCGATTGGAGCGATGATGCGTGCAAGCGCTGCGTCCCAGCCAAAGCAGGCTGCTAGGGCCAGGAAAACCGCCAGATAGCAAACATTCCGCATTTTGCGAAAATCCCAGTACTCGAATAGACGAAAGCGCTTTCGTGCGGCGTCCACATTCTGTGACTCTGCCTGCACGTTCGAAGTCGGTGCCTTGACGCAAATTTGGCCAAGCATCACATTTCCATTCTTCTGGGAAACGGGCGGGGGTGAATGGACATGCGTACGGAGAGAGGCGAGGCACACATCGCAGCAGACTTTGCTCTTCTTTGGAAACTTCCGAACACCCTATCAAGCAACACCGTGCTAGCGGGTACAAATCATCCAAACTGGGTAAGTATGAGACTTCGTCTCGTCGTTCGCTCACGCTTCGCAGCTCGAACTGCGCCTTACCAGTTTAAGGCATCCTCGATCTGCTTCTGCTGCTACCAGCCCGGAGGAGCCCGCTTCGCCTCCCGGGACCGTTCTTCGAATCCTCGGCTGCTCATACCGCGAACTTCCTTTGTTTTTTGTCGCCGGCTATCCTACGATGCCGTGGGAGCCTGCCGTCCGTTTTTTTTTTCCTTGACAGATTCCGCAGCGGTAATCGTCATACACAAACAGATGGGCCGTGGGAGCAAACGGCACTGACGTGCCTGCACAGTGCCTGCGGGCTCGGGTTGCCAAGCAGCCAGAACCCAGGTCCATCAAACCTTTTCAGGGCACGGCGGCGTCAAGCGACAGAAGCACCTCGGAAGCCAGAAACAAGAAAAAGAAAAAAAAGAAAAGGATGTTTCGTTGCTCCGCAAGCTGTTGTTCTTCTACCAAAACATCCATCCATTTTAAAAAATAATGAGAAGTAACAAATAGTAGTTTTCAGGAAATAGCTTCAGACTTCTGCATGCACAAACCTCTTCACTGGCAGAAACATTAAAAACAACTCTGTTTGTGGCCGCACGATCATAGTGTCCATAGTATCAATACCAGTATTTTATACATATTTAATTCATTTTTCAAAAAAAGAAAATATTCTTGTTTCATTCTCTTTCTCTGTGACGAACTGCGTTCCCAACTGCTGGTTGAAATCATAGTATCATAGTATCATAGTATCACAGTATCACAGTATCACAGTATCATTGTATCATAGTATCATTGCGAAATGGAGTCTCCCGGTCGCAATTCTGAAAGCCGGCCGTGGAAAGTTCTGCCGTCTCCTGAATCAACTCGGTCAATGCAGGGTGCATACACGATGCCCCATCCACCTGTTCTCGCGGCCAGCAACCCTCAGGCGCTTTCTAAAATGGGTGAGCCGCCAAAGAACCCCCTTTTCAAGTCGAAGTTCTCTGCAGCAGAACAGTTGTCCATGCTTCGACGGCCACCCCCGCCTCCAAGTACCATGCGAGATCCTAATGGCTTTCCAGAAGGGACGAACGTGTTCAGCGAGTCGCGGAATATAAGCCGATTGCTGAACGAAGATCGTCGGAGAAACAAGTTGATGTTTTGGATCATGGGAATCCACGTCGTTCTCTTTTGGGCTGTCGTTGGATTGCTTGTCTACAACACCTTGATGTTGCAGAGCCTTGCAAGGGAGTCTAACTGGGACGTTTCCAAGATGACTGCCAAACAAGTTACCACGAGTAACTTGCAAGTTTCATCCAGTGGTCCGCAATCCGTGTCTGTGGAGTCCACGAACAACGCAGCGTCGTTATCTGTCATGTCCAGCGTTGGCGCAGCGTCCCTGGTGCTGGACGGAGCTGATTCGCCGATCTCTCTTCTCTCGCGGAATGGTGAGCTTGTGATGGAAGCAGGCAATCAGCCCGCCATGAAGATCGCTGGTTCCGGAAGCAGCTTCAACGGTAGTGTCTCGACGTCGTCTCTCAAGGCAAACACCATTGACTTGTCTGCAGGCGCTGCATCGATCCTGTCGTTTACCACTTCACCGAGTCTTTCCCCGGATGGCAGAATCGTGACGATGGCCAGCGATGTGCAAACCAATTCGATGTCATTTGCTCCGTCCACAGGGCTGTCGATTGCAAAGGGAGCTTCCGAATTGCTGCTCATCAAGGATAATGTGCTGTTGAATTCCATCCGCGGCGGATTCGTGCAAGTGAACGACGTGCTTTTTGTAAATCAGACCGTGCAACTCTCTGGCCTCGTGGTTTCGAGTCGCGGTATCTCGGTAAGAAATGGGAGCCTCGATGTCTCGACTGCTTCTGGAGATGTGTCCATTTCTGCGGGGCATGGAATCATTGTTGCGCAAAGCGACGTTCTTCTGCAGACAGGACGCGGACTGTATGTGTCTGATGTGTTCTCACCGTCGTCTCAAAACCTCACTTTGCATTCCAGCACTGGATCGCTGACTTTGAATGTCTCCAGCGTGTTCATTGGTCCTGCTGAAGAGGCGACTGTGGCGCTTGCCGGTTCTCTGAGAATTGTTGCTGGCTCGGGGGCCGCTGGCACGTCTGCCATTGGTCATGGATCCGGCGGTAGTGGTGTGAAGGGAGGAGACGTCTCGATTCAAGCGGGTGCAGGTGGTGCAGGAGGGTCCTCGGGGGGATTCAGTGGTGCTGGTGGAAATGCAGGCTCTGGTGGAAATGTGCTCCTGGTTCATGGAACTGGAGGCAGCGCTGCGGCTGTAGACATTCTTCAAACGTCTGTTGCAGGTGCTGATGGAGAGGTTATCGTATCTGCCTCCTGTCTCGTTTCAGGTGCCCACTGCGGCCCCACCGCTGCTTCCCGAATGAGAATATCATCCCCATCACCCGTACTGTCTCTTGGAGATAAAGACGCATCGTTCGGATTTCGTGCGAACTCGTCCTCCGCCTCTAGTTCTCTTCATTTGTTTTCCGATGCATATGGTGGCGATGTCGTCAAGGTGGGGTCCTCTGCTTGGAGAGATCCATTTGACACTCGCGCGACTGTGAACATTGAGCAGGGGGTCTTGCGAATTCGCCAGGAGAACGTCGGTTATGTCGCCGCGGTTGTGTCCCCTCTCTCTACCACAGTATCACTCATCTCGCAAGTCAACAGCACCGCGGTTTCTTTCAACAATCATTTCTTTGTCGTGTCCGATAGCGCATCATTGCATCTGTTTTCATCGAGTGACACGGCAAAGAGGCTTGAGCTTCGCGCATCGGCACCTGCGATTCTGGCAAGAGGCCTTCCGTTTTCCTTCGTCGACAACACGGTAGGCATGCAGCAAGTGATCATCACGTCAGAAAGAGTGCATGCTGCAAATGGATCGACCATCCAAGTCGGAAGCGGAGTCGTTTCCTTTTCAGACGGGCTTGTTCTTCGTTCTCGCGAGTCAGCAATTCAATTCAAAGACTCTGCAAGCGTCATTTCCATCAATGCCACCTCCTACTTGTCCGTCGATTCTCCGGAACCGACGAGATTCCTGGCAGGCATTGCGCTGTGCACGGCCTCTCCAGCTGCTGATCCGACGTGCGCAAATTCCATTCTTCTGAATGGAACTTCTGCGTCGATTTCCTCGGCTTCGCTGGCTCTCGATTTTTCGACGTCCACCGTGACCACGGACAAGTTGTATGGCCGAAATAGCTTGTTTCTTAGTTCGACGACCGGGGTGTTCGTGGATTCGACAAGACCGCTTTCCGGCGTAACACTCCCTGCGGCCGGTGGCTTGCTTTCAGACTTGCAAATCTTCTTTTTCAATTCCACTGTTCTGAGCCGAAATTCGTCAATCTACTTGAAGCCTGCGGATGCGCTGGTAGTCACTGGATCTCAGCTTGTGAAAGTTGGCTCGCTGATGTTGTCTGGACAGACGAGTGTGTTGTCTGGCCCAGGAATGGTGCTTGACTATTCCGCCAACGCATTGGGCTCGACTTCCGGCCAGGGACTTGTGGTGTTCTCTCACAGTTCTCTGAAGATACTGGCTAGTTCGTCGAGCCTTATTTTGTCAGCCTCCGCATCCAGCCGCTTGCTCCTGCAGGACGGTGCTCGAATTGTGGATGGATCGACAATGGTGTTGAATTTTTCGGCGGCCTCCTTGCAGTCTCTGGGCATTCTCTATATGAACCCGCTTTCGGAAGTAGTAGTGCAAGGCACGTCAGGATCCACGACTGTAACGCTTGGAGACCGCAGCGTTTCTGAAAACATCCGCATGACGCCTACGTCCGTGACAGGAGCTTCGTTGCAGCTCTTGTTTTCTGCCTCACCTGGTGTTCCGGGGGCAACGTCCTCCATCAAAGATTCTGCTCGGGATTTGGTTGTCAGTTCGCTATACAACAAAGTGGTATTGGCGGCTGGTGCTCCAGGAATCATGGTGGAAGTCTCTCCGGAAGCGTTCACTGCCAGTGGCGGATCTGCTTCCCCTCGCATGTCCACTTCCAAATCGTCTTTCTACCTGGATTTTGGTACGCGAACGGTAGGAACCTCGGCTGGCACAGAGAGTCTTGTGCTACGCGGCGGCAATGATGTCCAAATTACAGGTACCAATCGTATTGTTTTTGGCTCAACTGTGACTGCGCAGTCGCTAACAGTGTGTGGTTCCTGCGGAGTGTCGTCTGACCAGTACTATATTTCCGGGCTGCAGCTGAAGATGGACTTTGTCGGCTCTTCGTTAGAATCACAGACTGGAGATATGATCATTTCTTCTCCTGCAGTTGCGGGTGTGGTCTCTCTTCGTTCAACGTCTGGTGTTCGACTGAAATCAGCGTCGGGCACCACCGGCTTAAATATGCGAGACGAGAATTCGAATGTTGAAATTGACTTTGCTGCGCGTTTGGTTCGATCTATGACGGGAGAACTCACCATTTTAGGAGAAGCTTCCACGAGAATTGTGTCTGGCGACGCAGGTTTATTTCTTCTGCCTTTGGGATCGGGGCCATCAAAGCCTCTGAAGATCATTGCTGGTGCAGCGGACAGTGCGTTGTACTACCAGAGACCCGTTGCAACTTGTGCGGGCACCTATACGACGTTTTTTGCTGGACAAAATGCCATTGGTGGATGTGCTTCTGGAGGTGGCGCTGTTGTGGTTTCTGCCGGCTCTGCGTTCCAAGGAGCAGGTGGCGATGTGTCGCTCATTGCTGGAGATAACACTGCTGCCCCCGGGAAAGCCGGAGATGTTTACCTCATTTCTGGCCAGAATATTGGTGGCAGCATTGGTGATACACTCGTTCAGACTCGCCAGATGAATGTGTATTTCCGAGGAGCACAGTGGAAAGTACTGAGCGTTGGTACGAGCACCGTCGATGGTGACTTTGTGTATGTTGGAAACACGAATTCATCGTACGCCTTCGATACCGATGCTTACACTGATCTGATTGTGACTCGGTCTCGAATTCAGAGCCTGGTTGCAGCGGAGACGATTACTATCTCAAACGAGATTCCGGTATCTCGGAACATTCTTACCTCGATCCAGATCGGTCATCCCACCGACATGACCAAGTATACGCAGCTGATTTACGCGCGCGCGCTGCGGTATCGGTTTGTGGATCCAGCGTCGTACACAGGATTCTATATGGACCCGATCAGCATTCTGCTCAATCGATCGCACTCGATTGATGTGTGGACGACGAATCTGACAGCGCGATCGGAGGGATTCCTTGATTTTCAGACGGGGACGCAGGGTGTGCGCATGGGGCCGATTGACACGCTTCGGACGCTTGCGGTGGAGATTGGATCGGTGAAAGCACCGGTGGAGATCTATCGTCCGCAGTCGAACGGTGTTGCTGGCACATACACGAAGCTCATTGGCCAAGATGCGTGCACGTCGTGCGGCGCTGGTGGCGCGGTGTCTGTGTATGGCGGAATGTCAAACAGTGCCTCGTCTGCAGATGTTGGTGGATCTGTCAACCTGTATGCGGGAACCGGTGGTGCTGGCAGTTCTGGCGGACCCATTTCGATTGTGGCCGGATCTGCGTCTACTTCGGGTTTTGGAGGATCCATACTTCTCCAGGCAGGGACAAGCGATATCACCACGTCGTATGGTGGGACGAATGTGCGCACGCGGTGGTTTGATGTTCGGAGAGTATCGGGTGCGTACTCTATGATTCGGACGGACACACATACCGATGACAGCTCGGGAGACTTTGTGCACATCGGGAATACGGATGCAACGTATGCATATGACGCCGTCGAGTATACGGACAACATAGTTTTGCGCTCCCGTGTGCAGCAGCTGATTGCGGGTGAGAACATTACAATCTCGAACGAAATTCCGGTGTCGCAGAACATCGTGACGTCCATCCAGATTGGACATCCCACCGACATGACCAAGTATACGCAGCTGATTTACGCGCGCGCGCTGCGGTATCGGTTTGTGGATCCAGCGTCGTACACAGGATTCTATATGGACCCGATCAGCATTCTGCTCAATCGATCGCACTCGATTGATGTGTGGACGACGAATCTGACAGCGCGATCGGAGGGATTCCTTGATTTTCAGACGGGGACGCAGGGTGTGCGCATGGGGCCGATTGACACGCTTCGGACGCTTGCGGTGGAGATTGGATCGGTGAAAGCACCGGTGGAGATCTATCGTCCGCAGTCGAACGGTGTTGCTGGCACATACACGAAGCTCATTGGCCAAGATGCGTGCACGTCGTGCGGCGCTGGCGGCGGGATATCCATTTACGGCGGTAATGCACACAGCACGCTTGCCTCTGATACCGGCGGTTCCGTAGAGTTGCGTGCTGGTCAAGGTGCTGCTTCCAGTTCTGGTGGTTCCATTTCCCTTGTAGCTGGTTCGGCATTGGGTGCCGGTACTGGTGGATCGTTGTCGATCGCCGCTGGTGCTGGAGCTGGCACATCTACGTATGGTGGTGTGAATGTTCGAACGCGGTGGTTTGATGTGCGACAGATTTCCGCAACGTATTCTTTGTTGCGCATCGACACGCATCCCGATGACACCAGTGCAGATCATGTAGACATTGGAAATGTAGACAGCTCGATTCCCTACACAGACACTCGGTATACCAACAAAGTGCAGGTTCGGGCCACGGAATTTGCCGTCGAAGTTGGCTCTCAAATGAATGTTGTTCCTGCGCAGTCTTCGTCATCGCAATTTCTTGTCGGCTCGAATTCGGTAGTGTTTAGTGCGATTCAGTTACGAGCCAGTACAACCACCATCTATGATGGCTCCAATGTTGCGGCCCTTACAATTGCAGCATCCTCTGCGACCCTTTCGCGTTCGACCACGCTCTCTTTGGAAACCACTGCTGGCACGGGTACGATAATCAATGTCGGTACAAGCACAGCTTTCACAGAAAACGTCTACATTCGAGGAACCACCGTGAAGATTTTCACGTCTGCATCAAGTCCAACAGTGACGGTCCAAAACGGTGGCAACTTGTTGATTAGCGTCGGTGCCTCGAACTTTGTCAAGATCGTCAGTGGCGATGTCGATGTTCAGGCTGGAAAATTCCGAGAATACGGAAACAGCATTCTGCCTAAGGGTTCAATTATCTTGTTCCGTGGATCCGCCTGTCCGCCTGGCTATACATTTGTGTCCGATACGGCGGATCGAGTACTCGTTGGTGCAGTAACTTCGACCACTGCCTCCCCTTCCTCTCTTGGGCCTCTTGTTGGAGTTTCTTCCTATCAGTTTCAAGTCAAGACGTCTTCTGCGACCGTTAATCTTCCAGACCATGGGCATGCTGTGTCAACAGTTTCTCAACCTATTTCTGGCTATGGTACTACGTCCGTCTACAGTGGACCGGCCGGGTCTGGCGTGTCGAACGTCCCCATTACTGCATTCCAATCGGATTCTAAGAACATCAACCAAATTCTGCCCGGTGTCTACATTCTTGTTTGTGAAAAGGATATCTAGTTCCCCCGGGGTGGATGGCGAGTGGCGAGAAACCGCACCCGAGTTTTTTTCCTGCTGTACTTTTTAACAAAACTGCACACGCTAATGCACAACAAAGTCCGAAAGAGCATGAAAACACCTCAATTCTTCCGCTCCCGCCTTTCTTTTGGCGCCAGATCAAAAGAAAAAACCCATTCTGACATGACACAAGCACTGACACTTTAGGCCAAAAAGACTCGATTTTTCGTCCTTGTCTTTCATGGCTCTTTCTTTAAACTTATTATTATTGTTATTAATTTATTAATTTCTTTTTTTAAAATTTTTGTCGTAATTTTATGGTATTATATTATTTTTCTCTAGTTGTATTGTTTATATTTATTTTTTAAGTTGTTGCTTCCAAGGCCCGTTCGTGACTGCAAAGAGAAAAAAGAGAGATGTCTGGCTGGGACGAAGGCGGAGTCTTTGTGGCGAATGCAGGACTTGTGGACGATGCATCCGAAGGCGGGCTGAACTCGGATTCGGGTCTCCGAAATGCAGCATTGTCGACATTCCAAGCACGGCTTCGAGACTTCCTGCGACAGTTTGAGTCTGGAAATGAATATTCATACCGTGAGATGCTTACGACCCGGATTAGGACTGGAGTGTTCTCAATTCCCGTTTCGCTGGATGATTTGCGTGCATATGACCCGGCATTGGCGGATGCAATTGTGATGCAGCCCAACACGTATCTCCCGCTTCTGGATGCTGCGCTTCTGGATGCTGCGCGACTGATCTTGCATCCCGATGAACTGATTCCGTTGTTCAATGCTCATCCAGCGGGACTGCCGGCTTCTTCGAACAATGCCACTGCCCCAACGACGTCGTTGCTGCAAGCGGAGCTGATTTACAGAGCCCGGCCGTTGCACATTCGCGATCTTTCGTCCTCACTGGTTGGGCGACTTGTTGTAGTTCGTGGAATTGTGATTGCATCGTCCAAGACACGCGCAAAGGCTTCATCGCTTGTACTATCGTGTCGATCGTGCCGTGCCGTCAAGACGGTGTCGGTACGTCCTGGATTCTCTGCAGCTTCTATTCCCCGAAAGTGCGATGGACCATCGTCATCAGATGCAACGGCACAGTGTCCGCTGGATCCGTTCGTGGTTGTTGCAGATAAATCCACGTTTGTCGATCAACAGACCCTGAAACTGCAAGAGCCTCCCGAGGCCGTACCGACTGGTGAAATGCCTCGACATGTCTTGTGTGCGGTGGACCGTGGATTGGTTGCCCGCGCACCTCCGGGTTCTCGTGTTCGTATTGTTGGTGTATATTCGATTATGAACAACAATATGGGACCGACAGCTGGCGGAGTTGCCCTGCGAACACCTTACATCCGAATCGTCGGAGTGATGATGGACTCGCTTGCAGGGACGTCTTCTTCTCTTGCAAACTCGCTGTTCTCTTCTTCCAGTGCCAACCCAAGCGGTAGCAATGCGAATGGTGGCGATGCAGAGCGCACAGACGGAATGATGTGGCTCATGTCGGAAGAAGAGCAATACAAGAGGCTTGCTGCGGATCCCCAGTGCATAGACAAGCTTGTCGCCGCAATGGATCCTGCCATTTATGGCCATGAGAGAATCAAGCTGGCGGTAGCCTGCCTGCTCTTCGGAGGAGCCCGAAAGGCGCCGATGCCCACTGGAACACGGGTCAGAGGAGACATCAATGTGTTGCTTTTGGGAGATCCTTCAACTGCAAAATCGCAGTTTCTGAAGTTTGCAGAACGTGTTGCTCCAGTCGGAGTCTATACTTCTGGAAAGGGTTCTTCAGCAGCTGGTCTTACTGCGTCTGTTGTTCGCGATCCGACCTCGGGAGAGTTCTATTTGGAAGGTGGATCCATGGTTTTGGCGGACGGCGGAGTCGTTTGCATTGACGAGTTCGACAAGATGAGAGCATCGGATCGAGTTGCGATTCACGAAGCCATGGAGCAGCAGACAATCTCCATTGCAAAGGCCGGTATTACCACCGTGTTGAATGCTCGTGCTGCCGTGTTGGCTGCTGCCAATCCTTTGGCTGGTCGTTACGATGATATGAAGACTGCGTCCGAGCAGGTGGATTTTCAGTCTACTATCCTTTCGCGTTTTGATCTTATCTTCATTGTGCGCGATGTTCGCGATGAAGCTCGCGATCGGTCTCTTGCGCAGCACGTCTTGGGAGTCCACATGGCCGCAACTGCCGCATCTGGCTCATCGTTGAATACGTCGCTGCTTGGTGGCGGAGGAGACGTTGTCGCTGCTGGCGCGGGCGCTGGGAAGGACGGATCCAACAGTACATCTGGACGCTCTGTTGCTCCGGTGCGCGATGAACTCAGTGTGGATTTCTTGCGAAGATACATTGCCTATTGCCGAGCACATTGCTCGCCACGTCTTTCTGCGGAAGCAGCCAGAACTTTGGAGCATTTCTTTGTACAAATTCGAGCCCAAATGAGAGAGAGATCCCGTCAAGCAGGGACGTCTGTTCGTCAAATTCCCATCACAGTGCGCCAGCTGGAATCTTTGGTGCGCGTGTCCGAGTCGCTTGCGAAGATGACTCTGTCCACAACTGCAACCGTGGACCATATCAACCGTGCTATCGAACTGTTCAAAGCATCGACCATGGAGGCTGCGAACTCGGGAATGCTGGCTGCCGCTGACGAGTACCTCGCACCAGAAACCCGTGCTGCGATCTCGCGGGCGGAAGCTATGGTGCAGCGCTTGGTCGGCATCGGACAGATTGCGGCATCTGGAAAGGTTGTGGAAAGCGTGGTGTCTCAAGCTGGTGTTGGAGACTTCGCTGTCCATCGTGCTCTTTTTGCGATGGAAAAACGCGGCGAAATCGAGTTTCTCAGACAAAAGAAACAGTTCAAGAGGATGCGGTGATCTGTTCTCTCTTTCCTTCTTTTCCTGCTCTCTTTTTTCGGTTGTCGTGTTGTTTTACTCTCTTGAAGAGAATGTTTGTGTTTGCAATAGGTTTTTGTATGCTGTGCTTTGTAAAGAAACTGGCGGATCTCACCGTACGCCGGAAGGCTCTCCTTCCTGTCACCGTGTCCACAAAGTGCTGACTTGAAACCCTCCGTCAAATGCCATCCGCTGCACCAATGTTTTCTTTCTTTATTTCCTACTGCCCGATCCAGTTGTTGCTGTCGATACGCAAATGCAAACCACGAGACAAACAAAAATCACGCAAAATACACTACATGTTTTCCTCGTCTGATTCGTAGTCGCCGTATCTCCAGATTCCACGGCGGTTCGTTCTTGCAAACTCTTGTTCCTGCGTGAACTGGCTGACGATAGCCTGGAATACGGCTTCTCGTCGCGATTGGACCCGCGCAAATCCGCCGTGGATCAGGGTTGCGTTGATGTTGACATTCCGCGTGTAGTCGAGCAGCACCACCCAAGATTCACGTCCATTCACCGAGCGGTACTGCACTTGGGCGGTCAAAACACGGGTGTTCTGGCCGGTCTTTGCATCGAAATCTTGGGCAAGTCGTCCCAGTTCAAAGGCACAGTCATCTCCGTTTTCATCCGAAGGCGCCCGAACAAATGCCAAATGGCACAGCATGGCCTGCGCAGGAACGCGCTCCAGAGAAACATCAGAATATGCAGAAGTCATGGGGCGTGTATCACGGAAGGCAACACGCTCCACGTTCCCAAAGTCGACGTACAGCACTTCAGCAATCTTTTCAGATTCAAAGACTTGGACAACCCGCGCTCGATACCACTTTCCGTCCGCAGAGAACTTGGCAAGAAGCGGCATGTTGGAAACTGACTTTTTGTTCTTCTTGAGTGCTTCTTCAATGGCAAATGCCCCCTTTTCAGGTGCAATTTCATCGAGCCCGAGGCTCTCGAGCCCGGCAGCAATGGCCGACAGGGCGTTGGACTCGGGGACGGCATAGAACGTCGTTCCATCAACAATATCGGTCATGAGCAATCGCACAGACTCCGGCTTTAGAGGGATGACAATCGTCGGATCACGATACTCGCCACTGCGCCCGGCAGCAGACGACTCATCGCCGCCAAACGCATCATCGCCGTCTTCTGCAGTGTCAAATGCATCTTGCTCACTCTGGCCAAGAGTGAAGAGACCCTTTGCTGCAGCACGTCCGCGTTCGGCAGCCTTCTTCAGGTCTTCTGCATACGGAGAACGATCAAGAGACTGGCGGTGGAGTCTCGAAAGACCTTCCTCCACAATCCATTCCGCAAAGTTCACTTTTCCTGCGTGTTTCGCCAGAGTTGATGTGCCCGGCACAAACAAAGCCCCAAGGAACGTTCCCTTCGGATCTACCCCCGTAACTTCTACCTCGACCTCGCGTTGCAAAATATGCTCCCGAGCAAACCACAGCGCCTCCAAACCAAACACCTCCCCTTTAGGACCCCCTTCGCGGTTCGCGGGAGGCTGTGGCGATCTGATTCCTTCAATGGCGAACGCGACAACGCACGATTCCTTGGGCAAGTACAAGCGCACACGGGAACCTGTGGAGACGTACACCACGATGGCCGGCTGTCTCTTGGCTCGCTGCAGAAAAGGCAGGAACTGACGTGCCTTTTGTGCATTGTTCACCTCATTAATGTGCTGTTTCGGAGCCTGTCCTGTCGAATGGATACCAACTTTTCCCTCTTTGGCCCGAATCTCTGCGGCCGAGAGCTGATCGTAGTCGCGAGCGCGTTCATCGTCTCCAGCTTTGTGCTTGAGCACCAAAGCAAGTCCGGCCTCGACAAGCGCGACAGCGGCATTGATCTTCCCCTGAATGACCGTGGCCATGAGTCTCTCGCGCTGGTTATCCGGGGACTTGCGCTTGTAATCAACACGCACACGCACAGCCTTTCCAACAAGTGCTTTTCTCAACATTTCCTTTGCCTCGAATGCGTACGGTTCATCTTCGGATCCGGTATCAAGACCCGGTCGCTTTGGTGCTAAACGTGGTGCGCGGATCGAGGCCAGCGATACGCTGAGCTGCGCGTCCATTGAATGACCGTTCGGAAGCACCACAATCGTATCACCAGAAACGACCTCAATTACATGAGCTGAAAATTCCCGTCCCAGAGTCGTAGCGGCCGCGGCAGCGCCTCCAGATGATGCAGACGCAGAAGATGCAGAACCCACGGCAGACGCTGCAGAAGGGATGGTGATGGAGCTGATTCCTTCTGGAGCAACATAGTCTTTCCAGACTCCCAAGCAGCGTTCTTTTGCAACTCGCTCTGCCTTGCGCAACTGCGCAGCAAACTTTGTGAGTGCCATGTTCCATTCCTGGATGCGGGCAAGACCGTCCGCTAGCAGCGCCTCTGAAAAAGGTTTTCCAGATGGCGATACAATGGACGCAAACAGACAAGTTCCGTTCTTGTCCATCCCTTCGAACTCAACCGATACCGACCTCTGCAGCAACCGTGACTCTGTAAACTCCTTCGCCCGTTCACCAAGAGCAGCCTCCTCCGGATTCTCATCCTTGATTGACGGACACGAAATTCCAGTTTGACGCACCAGAATCATCTGGTAGGAAGGCATCATGAGCAATCGCACAAATGCGCCATCAATAACCTGTTCGACAACGCACGTTTGCTTTGTGCCCTTCACTGCGGACAACAGTGCCGAGCCATCATACGTGCCCCACGGTGCAACCTGTGCGGGTCTCGTGGTACTCGAGAACATTCCTACTTTTCCATTCATTGCCTTTTCTTCGAGTGCAATCAGCATCGCTTGGTACTCATCGACATTTGCATCTTCGCGAGTCGGCTTCTTCACTCTGACCCATCCACTCTGCACAAGTCGCACCGATACATCATCGCCACCCTCGTCACCCGGTCCAGAACCAGCTTCCGAAGCTGTCGCTCCCAGAAGCTGAACAGTCCCATAGTCCCGCTTTGCATTCGGATTCTGGTACAAAACAGTAAACTTCACCTGCTTTCCAACAACAAGCTTTCGCAAAAACTCGCGCGACTCCCAGGCAAACGCCTCGTCTGTCTTACCAGCCATACCGACTTCGGACGACGCCGGTCCACCGCGCGATCCAAATCGAGGCGCCTGCAAATGCGTCAGCGTAAGAAGCTTCTCAATCTTTTGCGAAGGATGCTTCAACACAAGAGTATCTCCTGACAAGACAGACTTTACAATCGCAGTTCCAGTCGACATTTCCCCTTTCTTCTTTCTTCTTTCTTCTTTCTTCCTTTCCAAACTGTGTTTTCCTAAATACTTCTCGGGTGGAAAGAAATGTTCTAGATTCAAATGTTGGAAGAAAAAAATAAACAACAAGAAAACAAAAAAACAAAAAACAAAAAGGAAATTAAAATAAATAGGAACGGAAGGAAAAGAAGGAAAAGAAGGGAAAGAAAGGGAAAGAAAGGGAAAGCCGAGACACGAGAAATTTGAAGTAGTTCAAAGTCGTGAGAAAGAGAGAAACCAAGAGCAAAGCACAAGAAAACCACAAAACCACAAGAATTACAAATAAGACACGTGTTCGAGTTTCGGATGTGTTTTGCTTTGATACAGTCCAGTCCACCGAAGAAAAGAGAGAGAGAAAAGTGCTTGCATCAATTGATCCAGCGAAAACGGTTGAATGAAATTCCCCAGCTTTTCTGAACGTTTCTCTTTTTGGAAAAAATCTCTCTTTGCTTTTCTTTTTAATTAATTAATAGTGTGTGTGTGTGTGTGTGTGTGTGTTTCTGATCTGTTGTTGAACGATGGCAAAGTCAGTGTCGAGTTACTTGGCCGAGTCTGGTCTTGAAGATCATCTTTTGGAAGTTCTGGTCCGAGTGTTGGAGTCAAAGCCAAGCGATCCACTTGCTGCGTTTGATGCTGTTTCCCGCATCATTGCATCTGAGCAGAAGGCCGGTAACAGCAGTGATGGTGGTGGTGGGTCATCGGACAGCAGGGCAATCCCCGCGACAAACGTGAACCCGTATTCGCTGCCGTCGAAAGCATATCGCCAGACGAAGTTCAATCGCAATGTGGATCCTGAGCTTGATGTTGCACACGCAGGCGCAGTCTCCGAGCTTGTGTTCCCGAAGCCAAACCAGGCTGCCGCAGAAGAAGGTGCCGCTGCAGAGTATGTGCCGTTGAATGCAGAGTTTGAAGCGCAGAATACAACAGATGATCTTAAAGCACTTGGGCAATTCGGTGTTGTTTTTTCACCGGAACAGGCATATGAACTCGGATTTGCAATCAAGCGACTCTGCGAAAGCCAGCCTCTGAAGAGCGCGAGGTTCTGGGGAGTGGTCAAGGGCACGCAAAAAGACTACATTGTCGTGGAGACGGTGTTTCAGGACGGCCAGCGAGGAGGAAAGTCAAAGGACGGAGAAGATGCAGAGGAGCAAGACGCTGCGGCACCCGAAGGCGAGTTATCGGAAGAAGATCTACAGGAAGCACGGCTCAAAAAGGAGCAGGAAGTCAAGAGAACTCCGATGGAACTGCGGATTCCGGCCGAAGTGGAATCCGGCGCAAACCAGTTTGTCTACTTTGTCACGAATGCCATCGGGGAGCCGTGGAGCAGACTCCCCGATCTTGTGCCTTCCCAGATTCTTGCGGCCCGAAACGTGAAGAGGTTCCTTACCGGAAACCTTGCCGAGGTCGTGATGTGGAACCCCGTGTTCCCCGGGACCGAGGCGAACCTTTTGCGCGCACAGATCGCTCGGATTTCCGCGGGAACACTCGTTGCACCCGCAGGACTGTTTGCGCTTTCTGGAGACGACGAGGAGGCGGAAGAGGGGTTTGACCCCGCGAAAAGGGGCAAGGGACCGTTGAAGTCGCTTCGTGAAAAGGAGGCCAACGCAGAGTTTGCCGTTGTCGGCCACGAGATACTCGGACGGTTGGACGGATGGGTGCACTCTGAGCCGTGCTTGTCAACCCAGCAGGGACGGTCGACTCTTTGGCTGGCCCCTGAGCTTGCCAAGATGGATCAGGAGTATGAGGAGCAGAAGGATAATGAAGATGGACCGAAGCCGGTCCGCAGAGAGCCGGGTCCTGCGGAAACGGAGGATGTGCCACGACAGCTGTCCGTACTTGCAAAGGATGGGCCGTTGTTCGAGGCCACTGGGTTTTACAATGTCCCTGCACATGCATGGTCTGTCCGAGCTTCGAGGTCGGGTGCTTTTGCAGTTCGGTCGAACCGATGGCCGGGTGCAGTGGCGGTGTGCTACCCAATTGGAAAGGGTCCGGAACCTGAGCAGGATGAAGATGCAAAGGTCAAGAAGGAACGCCCGACTCGGTATCGATTAGTCAATGTGTACGTTGGACACGGTCTCAAGACCGAGGCTCTGGAGAGACAGGAAAAGCCAGTGTTTGGCGCGCCGCAGCCACTGGGTCCAATCCAGGACGAGTACCATGTGTCGAGTGATTCGAAGGAGAAGCCGCTGCCCACGAGAGAACAGCTCAGCCAGTTCTTACCGCCGCCGCCACCAAAGCCTGTCGAGGAGGTGCCGGAGGAGTCGCAAGAAGACGGACAAGGTGCAGGTGACGCTGAAGGTGACGCGGAGCCCGACGCCGATGAATAGTAGGAGCAACCGACCAAAAGGCGAGAATGGAATAAAACAGTTCCGTTTCCTACCGGTGAATAATAATATGTCGTTGTCATGCATTCGGGAGTATGCATAAACAGACACGGTCAATACTGGCCGACACTAGCACGTTTGTTTCACAGGAACTTGTGCTTATGCACGCTCGGTTAAAATTCAGCCGGTGACACAGGCTCTGCATTTTCGACACTCTTTAACGCAGCATCCGTAGCCATCTATTCTATCATTCGTTGGTTTCACTCATTTAATTCAAATATGGGCGTGAGTGCGCTGGGATGACGCATTCGCCTACGCCTACGCCTACGCCGCTCGATACAGGGCCTCCTAGGTCCCGCAGACCTACTAAGAGACAACGTATCTCCAGGTGCATCAATCGCTGCAACTGAGGACACGAAAGCGCCTGCTGATAGGGCCGTCAGAATCAAAATGCACCCTTCTCAGGAACAACGTGTCACGCTGAGAAAGTGGCTCACCGATGGATCGAGATTGGAACGGAGCGCGGAACATCTATCTGAAGAGCGCCGTGAGGCGTGTTGGGGGCCTATCCCCTTTCCGACAACGGGATGCAAGACTGAATATGCATGTCTGTTCGTAGATATGCAGCATGTTCAGTGTATAATGTAGGCGCACAATTATGGTGCAGTATTGCTTTTTGAGTGTGTGTGTGTGTGTGTGTGTGTGTGTGTGTGTGTGTGTGTGTTTCATTTCATTGTTTTCCTTCTGCTCTGATTTGGCACTCCACCAACCAACAGCGTTTGATGGGGGGAAATTCTTAAACATCGTTGTTCATTAATGTACCATCCCCCATCTACGCACGACACAGAGAGGATCTTTCTTTCTCCACAGTCTCGAATGCGGCACCAGTCACAGGGACATGATAGAAGCTGCCGCTCTGTTTCACAATGTTCCACAGTTCAATGCCGGCTTGTCGAGAAGCCTCGTCTGCAACAAGCAGCTTTGACGGGATGCCGAGAAAATCGGCCAGGTATTTGAATAGCAGAGCCCTCAGTCGAACTCCACCTTGTTGCACGCGACCGAGGAACAGTGGCTGGTCGCCGCCAGCACGTGCTGGCGCGGACACCGTTGAGGTGGGCGAACACCCAGATAGCCGAGTGCCAGTCGCCATTCTCCCCCCAAAAGCATTCGACACAAACAATGCCAGCATCATGGACTGCCCAAGCACATCAACGCTGAGTCCGCGAATTCCTTGCTTCTTTAGGGAGTCAAACATCCGAAGCGCGTCTGTTCGCAAGGCAGCGAGATCCTGATCGACCCGAGAATCAATTACGACGAGCTCGCAGCCGTCTGCTCTCGACGCCGAACACCAGCCTCGCGAATCAGTGGTGACAGCAGACATTTCGCTCACGAGACTTGCAATGCGGAACGGTGTCTCCTTCCCAATCGAGAACGAAGATGAAGATGCCAACAACGACGAGGAGGAGCGTGAACGGTACCGAAGCAGCGACTGACCATCCGCTGGATTCATGCAGCATGCAAATCCGTCTTCGATCTTCCATTTCGCGCCAAGGCTCCCGAGAAGTGCAAACCGAAGCGTCGATTGAAAAGGCACGAACTCGTACCGTTTGCTTTCTGTCATTTGCACGCTGATCTTCCCCTTATTATCCACCTGCACCGAAAGAACTCGAGTCCCAGAGGAGTACTTCCGAATCGACGACTCGTCGGCGACCGCATAGAAGCATTCCTTGTCAACTTCTATCGGCTCAGCAAGAAAACACAGCCAATCTTCATCTTCTTTGTGCCGCTTCACCAGCTGCGTTTCGCTCTGCAAAACATAAACTAACTTTACATAGTCTGCAGCAATCGCCGGGTTCAGCAGCAGCACACTCGAATCCGACATCCTCTTTCTCTCGTTTCCTGATCTGTCAGCAGAATATCCCCCCGCACAGAAGAAGAGAGAAGCGCGAGGACCATAAACGGCGCGAGAGACAGGAACTGCGAAATGGGGTGTGTGTTTCGCTGGATCAACAGAAACGGCGTTTTCCGTTCGCGATCAATTTGACATGAATTGATGTGGAATGAACGAGCAGCAATCCTTGCGGTTTGTAGTGCGCGCGTTGTGCAGCCGTGTACATGCGGTGCCGCACACGGACGCCCCCCACAAGGCACATTGATTGAATGACAGTGTGTGTGTGTGTGTGTGCAGAAGCGGGTCTATCTTTTTCTTGACCCCGACGCGCAAATTCGGAGATTCTGCAACTCACAAAGCAAAGGTGCGGCGGCATCAGTTGTGCGTGTGGTGCGGGTTTTCTTCTTCCACTTCCGAATTGAACAAGAGTGGGAGTTTGAAGAAACCATTTAAAAACAAGGGGAAAAGAAAAGGCAGGGGGAAAATAGCACCGTGTTTTCATTTGCTGCTGTGCTTGTTCGTTCCTGTTCTCTTGTCGACTGTTGCCTTTCGGTATTGCACCAAACAGGAAGCATCCATGGCAGGCTCTTCTGCGATTGTGAATCGCGCGCGAAACGCTCTCGAGTATTCGCTTCTCGCAGACTCATTGGCGCTAGGTGCACACTGGGTCTACAACACCGCAGAGCTGTCGCAGAAGCTTGGACGCGTTGACAAACTTCTTGCCCCGACACTTAACAACTACCACGCTGGAAAGACTGCCGGTGCTCAGACCCACTATGGAGATCAGACACTGATTCTCCTGGAATTCCTCGCTTCCTCTCCATCGGCATTGACAGATCTGCAGGAATCCAACACGGAGCCGTGGCGCTCTGCTTGGAAAAGCGGTGTGACTGCGGACTCCTGGAAAGGATTTATGGACCATGCGACAAAGGATACGTTGACCTCGACTACCGGAAGTGCATCTGCAAGCACAGACATCGCAGGTGCCGCTCGCATCGCGCCCATCCTGTTCGCTGCTGCAAAAAGAGGGCTACTGGGTGAAAAGGGAGCAGCGAACAGCACTGAAGACGAGGAACAGGTGGTTCGCGCTGCCGTTGCTCAGACAGCGACTACGCACAATTCGGATATGGTGAAATTTGCGGCGGAGTTCTTTGCGCGCGTTGCATCCCGACTGCTTACAGGTCGGTTTGACGACGTGGATGCGGCACTTGACAGTGTTGTTGCGGATCTGGAACGCCCCGGCGATCGAAACAAGACTGGGAAGGGGATGGACGCGGTGAAGAAGGCGTTGAAGACGGGCCGAACAGGGTTGGCCGACGACGAAGCATTGCGGTCATTTGGAGAGGAAAAGACGTATCCAGGACTTACGATTAACACTGCCCAGTCCTGCAGTGTGGATGGAGCGTTACCAGTGACTGTCCATTTGATCGCAAAGTATAAAAACGATGCGAAGGAAGCCCTTGTGCGCAATGTTGGTCTTGGAGGCGACCAGGCGGCAAGAGGACTGTTGATTGGACTCGTCCTGGGAGCACAGGCAAACCAGCCCGTTCCAGTCGAGTGGGCCAGCGAATGGGCGGCTCGGAAACGTGTTGATGAAGCCGTTGCAAAGTTGAAGTAAAACACGAGCTTTCCTTGATGCTCTTGTGGTATTTCTTCTTGATGTGACCCGCATACGACTTTGCAGAAGTTCATTCGCTGTTTTTGATGAAACGCTCATCCACACGTGTCCGGGAGCCCTTTTTAATTGCATATGCAAATTTTGATCCGATATCTCATACTAGCGTGGCGGCGGAGAAAACAAAAGGCCGTGGACTGTGTTTTTTTGCCATGCCATCCCAGTATCCCCGTTTTCTCTGTCTCTCAAGCAGCTTCATGCGAATTTGCCTCACCGAAAAGAGCTCGCGGCGACGGTTCCACTGCATTCAGCCCAATCGCAGACTGAAGGTAGTTGGATCGCTAATCGTGCCAAACTCGTGGATGAGCAGAAGAAACGACGAACGAAAAACAACCAGCAACAGTTTGCCCAGCTGCAGGAGGCGACGCGAAAGTCTGTGCAAGGCCAAACCGATCTTTCGTACCAGCGCGGGGCAGGAAGTTGGGTTTTCTTCGCTGTCCTACCGGGACTCGCTTCATGCTGAGTCTCCCGAAGAATGGTATGATTCACGTTAATTGAGCATCCGCCTAGCGGCCTAGCGGATCTGATGTCCATCAGCGGATGTTGCGAGAATCGCAAAAACGGTTCGAGAGGAGGCCCGCCGAGCTTCCTGCTGTTTGTTCGGGCAGCGCGAATCCACCACGACAGAACAGTCGCTCCGACGATCGGTTTCTGCGAATTCGGATCACCTCAAAACAACACCATCACAGTCTGCTTGCACGCAATCAAGGATCTCCTCGCATGCACCTGTACAACATCACCGGCAAAAGGCGATCTGCGGATCAGCGAGCGGAAAACATAGGAGCAGACAGTGAATTCATGTCAGTCTTCTGTCAGCAAACTCGGGCAGATCATCGCATGCATGGATCGCTAGAAGCTGGCAAGCCGGTGGAGAACGGTATTGCCGGGGATCAACTTTTTTCCTGTTCAGGAAGAACTCATACGGCTCTCCGCTATATGGCAGTCACGAAGAGATGATGTGCATCTATCAGCCTCCTCACACCCTGAGGCTCCGCACTCGCCGTTTTTCCGGTGCAAAAATAGGACATCCTATGGGGCTCCAACGAGCCAGAACGGATGTTGTGCAATGTGCTCAAAGAACCTACTAGTACATTCTGTGTTGCCGTTTACCCGTTCGCTGTTTCTCTTTTTCTTCATCATCTCCTTCATCTTTTCCCCCTCCTTTCCCTCTCTTTTGTCTTTTCATATATCTTCTTATTTGCGAGACCTTGCTCCTGCTTTTGGAAAACAAGAAAGGTATTTGGGACAGCTAGATACTCCATTCCTTCACATTCAGAACATGGGTAAAACTTGCAGTACAGGTACAGCAGAGACTGGTGCTTCATCTGGAGACAACGTCCGCGTATCTTCGATGCCGGTAGCCGAAGCATTCTGGGATGTCATGCAGGAGTTCAGAACCTGCTGCCGCCGCGGCAAGTCGCATCTGTTGCTGGAAGTGTGCGCCACCTTGTTCCTCATGTTAACTCCGCTGTTTGCTGTTACCTACCAGCAATGGGTGTCGCAGCCTTCTTCGTTTGCATTCTTGTACTTCACGTCGATTGTGACACTGGCCACATCGTTTGCAGTCGCTTGGAAAGTCCTTATCGCAGGCATCCAGACAGCCCGAGATGGCAGTTCAACAAGAAGCGGGCTGGCACTGAAGAGCGCTGGGGCGCTGTGGAGCTACTTTGCATCGTCGTGGCTCATTTTGGGTGTATTCACTGTTCTGAATGTTTCTCAAATCTCCGCTTTGTGGGATGATGCAATCCTTTCTTCGCTAGTGCTGGCGACGACTGTTGTTTTCGCGCTACTGGTAATGACATCATTGCCAGTCTACTTCTTGCTCATGAGTTCCTTCCGCATCCTCAGGCCCACGGCATATTGCACTGCAGGCAATACGGATCAAGTTCTTCGCTTTGTCCTGCACGTCGCCATGACGATTTCCATCGCATTCTATGAGCAGACGGCTGCTCCCTTTGCTGCATCGTGCATTGCAGGAGGCTTGATTGTTCTTGCGCACCAAGCATCAAAGCTGCAGTACAGAACGATGAACACCAATCTCATCTTCACGTTCGTTGGTGCCTCGACAGTTGGAATGGGAATCTACGTAGGGTTTGTGCCTTCTGATGCGGCGTTCATTGCGGCATTGCTTGCTCTACTCTTTGTCATGCCATGCTTGCCAACCTTCCTCGTCTGGCGTCGGCTGCTCGTGTCCCATGGTCCAATTGGCTCTCGCAATCGAGTCTACGACTCATCGTCTGTGGACGAAAGCGCCGAGTGCTCGCCGCGCAGTGCTTCCACGGCTGCCCAGCTGCCCGCCGTGGAGTATTTGCAAAAGGGAAATTTTGCAGACGACATGGAAAAGGGAAACTGCAGCAAGAGTCCAATGTCTGGCACTGGTAAGCAAGAGCAGTTTCCAGATCGACTGCTTCGCGAGTCGATACTGCTTCCGGGAGTGTCCGAGATGGAATCTGCAGAACTGTTCATGCGCATATTCTGCGGCAACATGCAGCGTTTGATGAACATGCACACAACCGCGTACGACGAGGAACTCCCAGTGCTCTTGGAAGATATGTCCACTGCGCTCTCACGCGCATTAGAGATGTGGCCACGTGACGCAGAACTGCAGTTGTTCCATTTAACGTTCTTTGTGGAGTGCGGAGTGCTCACGTCCAATGCCCGCTGGCTTTCTCGAGCAACCACATCCTCTGGAACGGAGCTCTTTGAAAACGCTGGCAAGATCCTGAAGTTCAACCACTACTGCTTGGTTGTCGAAAAGCAGAAGAACATGTGCTCTCTTTCCGGAGCCAGTTTCGAATCCAAGCTGCTGCAGAAGCGCCTGAAACGGATCAACGGACTTCGGGCAGCCATTTTATCACTGCAAACACAGTTTTGGAAGACGCTTCTAGTGGATTCATCCAACATTGCGATGCTATCGCAACTATCTTCTTTGATGGGAAAACTGGATGCAGAAGTATGGAAAATCTGGGCCAACCTAGATCGCATCTTTGGCTCAAGTGCGGATCTTCTCCGAGCCAAAGCCGAGTATGCTGGGGAAGTGAACGGAAACCATCCCTTAGCACACGAGATGTTCATGCGTGCTGAACAGATTGAAGACCACACCTACAAAGCTAACCGGCAGTGGAACGGTGCACGCCAAGACTCGGTGGACGAGGAGTTCGTTAGCACGTCTCCCGGCGCTGAAATGAGTGCTCCGTCGACTAGACACTCCTCTGTGGCTCAGCATGAGATTCTCGGGCACTCCTCCGACACCATTCCACCGGTGCGAAGGGAGAGCATCCAGTTTTCTGAAAAGTCCTACTCGCATGTTCTGGAAGTGCGAACCGAGGAGCTTCCCGCGAGCCGCAAAGTTGTCAGTCGAAAATCCGCGCTGCGTCCGTCTCTTGGAGAGATGAGCAGCGTCCAGGGAAGTGAGTGTGGCGATGCATGCGACGCCGGTAGCGAGAGTGACGCCGATCCCGACGAAGCGAGCAGCTCTGCTGGGTCTGCTCAAGCCAGGTACGCCAGACTGAAACAAGTTCGGCAGGAGTTCCTCAGTCGACAGTCCGCTTACCTGTCCAAGATGCAACATATGATGATTATTGCGATCGTGATCTCTCTGTTCGTGTTCCTTGGATTCTACCTGATGACAATTCTTGTTGTTCGACCACCAGTTACCGAGATCGACAGCGTAACCGGAGAACCGCTATCCACAGACAGTAATTCGTTGACGTTTGCATTTGACAATGCGAACAAACTGAAAGTCCCTCTTTCATCTGCACCGGGACAGGCACGCATTTGGCTGGACAAGCTGGCGACGGACTCGAATCGAGCGTCTCTTGGCGCGTTCACAAACACAATGACTTCCAATTTCCTGCGATATCTTGACCGACTGAACCGCAAGCGTGCGTCCTCCCAGTATGCACTGGAAGTAATGAGCAGAGAATCAAATACGATCGTCTTTGCGGGTGAAACAGGAATAACATATCAATCATGGAACACATCTGCGAGAGCTGTTCGGAACGAGGATGTTCTTCAATTGACGGCGGTTCAGCTGACGAGAATGCGTGATTGCGTGTCGGCTGCCAAGAATTATGCCCTGACGAGGAACTCGACTACGGGACTGAACACAGTTATTCCAACCCCAACAGTGACCTGCCAGGAGGGCTTCTTGTTCCTTTCGTACAACGGAAACACTGCATTATGGAACGCTCTCTCGGAAATCACGGACGTTTATCGAGCAGAGTTGGACGAATCGTGCTACTCCATTCTTTGGATATTGCTGTCCGTAAGCTGTGCCGTTGTCATCATTATGATTTTGATCTTGTTCACCGTCCTGTTTCCTGGAATCACGAAAGCTGAGCACGAAAGAGACGGAATGATCAAGATGCTCGCGGGCCTGGACAAGAGCACTCTGAAGAAAATGCACGATGATGCAAAAACCCGGTACCGCCATCAGAAACATTCGTTGTCAAATTCAATGCCGTCCACGTCCTTGTCATCCAATGGATCCAAAAGCCGGCCGCGCTTGCTCTTCGGTTTGGCGATTGCGTCCATGCTACTGTACATGTGCGGGTTTGTTGTGCTCATGGCGGTGTACTTGAACGATCTGTTCAGATTGCAAGAGGAAATTCGCTTCTTCCCTGTGATTGAGAGTTCGGCACGACGAGCTAACGAGCTCTGCCTTGAGTTGATTTCCCCGTCACTGTCGCCGTACGGAACGGAAGACCAGCTGCGAGACATACTTCGGGAACGCATCAGTGCACTGCTTCAAGGATGGTCAGACTTGACATCAACTCGGACTTCGCACGGAGTCATGACGGGCATCAGTCGGCTGTCGGATGGCGTCCGCAGCGCAGTACTTTCCCCCACATGCACCCCGTACAACTCCAATGCAACTCTGTTCGACTGCCGTTCCTTGGACGAGGTTATTTCGACGCTTGCTTCCGACTTTGACTACTACGCATCCTCCACCCGATCTTCGGTGTTCAAGATCACGGCTTCTGCATACACTCGGATCTACACCGCCGTCCGAGAAGTGCTTCCAACAAAAATGAACAATCTGCAAAATGCATGGGTGCAGTACTACAATCCCCGCTCCAGAACGTTCAATCTGATTGCAAACGTTCTTTTCGCGTGCTCGTTCGTCATTTTCCCGCTGATTCTGTACTTTGGGCTCTACATCCCACTGTCGACGCTGAAGCGGACGCACCAACAACTGAAAGTCATGTTCCTACTCATTCCGTTTGAGTTATCTGAACAGGACGATCGGGTTTGGTCTTACGTGTCCGGGTCGGAAACTGACGAGGTTGCGCTTGGCTTGCAGAGCAGCAGCCGGCAAAGGCAAGCCTCTACGAAAGCAAAACAGTCGGAAAGCGCAGAGAGTGTGGAGACGGTGCTCGATACGCTGCCCGACGGCTACTTCTGCATCAATGAAAAGGGAATTATCGTGTCGGTGAACTCACAAGCATGCATACTGTGCGCAAAAGCTCGGGAAGCTCTGATTGGTCTGCCGTTTGAGGAGTTGCTGGAAGAGAGCTCGTTTATCCGGTCTCTTATTCATGGACGACAAAAAGGAAAGTTCACGTTTGAAGCGAACTGCATCGTTCAGCAGAAGGGTCAAGAAGTGCATGTGCCAGTCCGAGTTGTTGCGAGCTGCGGAAGCAGCAGCGAAGACGAAAAGGAGAATTCAAAGGACACGTCCCGACAGCAGCTGAAGAACCACAACATTGTTCTCTTTGTTCGAGACATCACCTCGGAGAAGCTGCAGAACGCTCTGCTGGAGCAAGAAAAGCAGAAGAGCACGTCGATTCTCAAGAACATTTTGCCGTTGCCAGTCGCTTCCAGGCTCATGCGAAACGAGAGACCCATTGCGTACAAGCACGAAAGCGTGTGCACCATGTTTTGTGATATTGTCGGTTTCACGTCTCTGGCAGGCACGGCAGACGCCACCGCCCTGGTAAGCCTTCTCGACGGCATCTTTTCTGAAATTGATGAAATCTGCGAGCGGCACGGAGTAACAAAAGTCAAGACAATTGGAGACTGCGTGTTCCTGTGCAGTGGGCTGATTATTGACGGAGTGTCGATCGATCCGGGGCACACCTCGGACGGTGCAAGTGCCAGTCGAAACATTGTCGGCGATATGATTGAAGCCTCGATCAGGATCATTGAAGTGTTCCGATGCCGAAATCTGCAGTGTCGCATTGGTATCAACGTCGGTCCTGTTATATCGGGTGTGATTGGAAAGGTCAAGTTCGCCTATGACTTGTGGAGTGACTCGGTGAACGTGGCCTCGAGAATGGAGTCGACGGGTCTTCCGATGAGAATCCAGATCAGCAGGAGTGCGTATCAGATGGTGTATCACATGTACGAGTTTGATGCTCGCGAAGTCGGTGTCAAGGGAAAGGGATCCATGGAGGCCTTCTTGCTAATCGACCGCAAAAATGACCAGCCAGTCGACAACAAGCTGGAATAAGCATCTCCTGAAATTCCTGCCTCGGTCGCTCTGTCAGATGGATGGATGGATAACATTTGATTATGAATACTTGTGCATTAAAAAGAAAACAGATAACAAGTAAAACACCAAAAAACAAAACAAAAAACCCCAACGCTAGTGTGATATACTGCCTAGTATCATTGGCTTCGTTGTCGGGGCGAGTAAGAATCGGAAAGGTTTCGATTATTAATAATAATAAAAATAACACAAATAGAAAAATAACAGTAAGAAGAAAAAAAGACACTCTGGACTTGACTACGGCAGGAACACCCTCGTCTTCCGTAGGGTTAGATCAACAAACAAACCTCCGGTATGCAAAACGGTCAACCGTTGGGGAGACCAAATTGTCTATTATATTATAAGCCTTTTCGTTTTTCAGTGAGCATTTTCTTTTTCGTTTTCGTCTTTATTTTTGTATTTCATTTTTTTATTTTTTTATTTGATTCCTTTTATATACATTTATAAACTCTTTTGGATTTGTGTCCGTGATGAAGATCTTTATATCTCATTTGGATTCGTATCTTGGACGAGTGCTTTCTCGTCTGGTGCTGAAACAGTGTCCTGGAGCCACGATCGCCGGAATGTGCAGATCGGAAGAGTCCGTTGCGTACGTTGAGCAGCACGTGACAAAGGAGATTGTGTCGCCTCTCAAGAGCCTTGAGGAGTACAAAACATCGCTGCTTACGTCACAGATCATCTTTTTTGAGCTGATGCAAGGTGTGGAGGATGCGTCGTATGCATTCAAGATTGTGAATGCTGGCAATTTTCCAGATCAGAAACTGTTCATTGGCATTTCAAGCGTCCTGTCATGGTCTGATTCGTATCCCAAGAAGCTTTCTGCACAGAACAGCGATGGATCTGCGGCTGCCACCACCAAGGAGCAGGAGCAGGTGGAGCAGAACGAGGCAGGTGGAGCAGAGGAACCCGAGGCAGAGGCAGAGGCAGAGGCAGAGGAGGAAAAGGAGGTCTTGACAGAGGACATGTACCACAAGAGAAAGGCGCATGCCGCGTATGGACGGTTCAAGGACGTTGAGAAGCTGATTACGGGAGGTGTCAAGAACCCGCGTCTTGGATCCTATGTCGTGTTTGCCGGGCTCGCGTACGGCGAGGGCGAGGACATTCTGCATGACTTGTTCCGGCAAGCGTGGTGTTTGGAGCCGGAGCAGCTTTCGGTGCTTGGGAAGGGAAAGAACATCATCCCTATGATCCACGTGAAGGATCTTGCACAGGGATTGCTGCGATTGGCGCTTGTGGAGGAGAAGCCAGATATCCGATATTTACTTGCGGTGGACGATGCGAATTCGACGCAGCTGCAGGTTGTGGAGACAATATCAAAGGTTCTTGGAACCGGAAAACCAGTCAAGCACGTCACAGGGGATGCAATCCTGTTGCATGAAAACGCAGAGTTCTTCTTGGTCGATCTCAAAATGGCTCCGGGCGCGTTCAAGGATCTTGAGGGATTCGAGTGGCATTGCCAGGCCGGATTTGTTGAGAGCGTTCGTGTTGTCGTTGGTGAATTCAAGGCGGTGAGAAAGCTGCAGGCGGTTCGGGTGGTCGTGGATGGTCCGCCCGCCGTCGGAAAGACAAACACTGCACGGCGTTTGGCACGTAAGCTGCGAGTGCCACACGTCACTGCACGGACTGCTATGGAAGAATTCTCCAAAGCTCGGCCAGATATTGTCAAGGAAGCAATGGACAAGCTCAAAGAATCGCTGTTGGCTGCTGAGCAAGAAATCCAGGCAGCAGCCCCGAAAAAAGGGAATGCCAAGACGCCAGTGGCGGTCGATCCCAAAGAAGAAGAGGAAAAACGGAAGAAACTGGAGCGGTCTCTGCGATGGGATGATGCTTTGCTGATCCGTGCGGTTCGGTTCGTCTTACTATCTCCGCGCTGCCGGAATCATGGCTATGTTCTCGATGGATTTCCAAAGTCGTACAAACAAGCACGCATGATATTCCGCAAAATGAACACGGAAGAGGGCGCAGAAGGCGAACTTGAGGAAGAAGTTGAGGATGTCCCAATGGATGGATTGGATGTGAATGAGCGCATTGATGTTGAGACTGCTCGTTTAATGCCTGAACTGGTCGTTGTGTTGAAGGCATCCAGTGACGACGTATTGCGCTTGCGGACCAAGGAGGACCGAATTGCACATGCCGTGGCTGTTGAAAAGGGCGAGGATCCGGAAGCCCGATTTGAACGAAGACTGCAGGTCTATGCAAATTCTCATCAGGCAACCGGCAATAATCCCGTTCACTTTTTCGATGTTCACCAGGTTCGTTTGACAACGGTTGATACTGCTGATCGCGTGATTCCTGCCAAGGAGCAGGCAACACTGGTCGGGGCGAAGAGCGAGGAAGAGGAGCTTGAGCATGAAGACATGGCGACATTGGAGACGAAGGCCGCAGAGGAAATCGCGCAGCAAATCGAGGACTTCCTTGGTGGTGCCCGAAACTACGGTCCCTCAGACAGTGAGAAAGCTCTTGTGGAAGAACGGGCTCGTTTGCGCCATCAAAAGGAGGAGGAGGAGCGTGTTTCCAAGGAAAAGGAGAATGCCCAACGACTGGAGCAAGAGAAGCGCGAGCAGGAGCACAAAGAAAGGGAACAGCAAAGCAGGCTTAAGAGCATGAAGGATGCCGAGCGCCAAATCCTAGAAGAGAGAGCGAAGCCGCTGCGAAGATATCTCATGGAAGCCGTGGTTCCGACGTTGACGACGGGTCTGATCGAAGTCTGTAAGCTGCGGCCGCAGGATCCTGTGGATTTTCTTGCCGAGTATCTGTTCCGGCATAATCCCCTGGAGGACGAACAAGAAAACTGAAGAGCACCACACAGTTTCGGTATATTCTACTCTCTCTCCTTATTATTATTATTATTTTTTTTTAAATTGAAAAAATAAAATAAAAGAAATAAAGAAATAAACATAACATCTCTTGATACAAGTATGTGCATATCAGCGTTTCTCTCTTTTTTCTCCTCCCTCTCACACCATCTCACTCTCACGCAGGAGAAGGGGCTCGGGAATTCTCATTTTTCTGGGCAGGTGCTGCAACGTGCATGGGAGTCTTGATCAGTGATTTCCGCTTTGACAGCCAGCCGTCGATTTGTCCATCCAATTCCGCAACAGCGTTGATCTCCACCATGCGACCCCTGCTGCGGCAATGATCCACAAGATGCCGCCAAGATTCGGAACGGACACTGCTACTCAGCGTCTCGGCATTTCCACAAATGATGAGGCAGCGTCGAGCACGCGTCAATGCCACATTCAGTCGCCGGTAGTCGTTCAGAAAACCCAAGTCGCCCTGCCGATTCGAGCGCACTGCTGACACAATAATGACATCCTTTTCACGTCCTTGAAACGCGTCCACCGTATTCACTTCGACCTCGGTATCCGAGATCGTTCCAATCATGGTCTTCAAAGCATCTCGCAACATCCGCTCTTGCTCCTTGTACGGAGTGATCACACCAATGGAAGGTGTAACCTCTGCACGCAGATCCAACAGACGCTTCACTAAAGCGGAAATAAACGACGCCTCGGAGTTGTTGCTGACAGATCGTGAATTTGATGACTGCTCCCTTCCAGCTACATCGAAAAACCAAAGAGTTCCCCACGGATGCGGACCAGTCAAGCGGCCGTGGTCCCGAGAGGCAGCCGGCTCTTCCTCAGCAGGCGGCAGTCGCGTGTCCGAGTAGCTCACACACATTGGCGCGTCTTCAAGTTCCCCGTCATAGAATTCATTCGATGGAAACTCTCGAATTTCAGGAGCCATTCGATGCTGGACAGTCAATCGCGTACGAACATGTTTCATGTCCGCACGCTCCTTGCTGCAAACATTCAGCATTCTTTCCATCATGGAAACCGCCAGACCATTTGACGCTGCCTGTTGGTCCAACACAGTTGCGGGCAATTGCTGTGGATCGCCAACGAGCACGATGCGATGCAGAGACTGCGAAAACAGCGAAATCGGTATCAGCGTTTCCGGTTCGACAGCTTGCGATGCCTCGTCCACAATCAATGTGTCAAACAGCGGAACATTCAAGATGTTTCCTTGAGAGGATGGGTTCGACGACAACAACAGCGCAGACGCTGACAGAGTACATGCAATGACCGGATAACTTGCAATGATGCTCATTCTTTCCAAATCTCGCTTCTTGGAAAGCTCGCGCTCTTGCTGTTCCAGTCGCGAATACGAGCTATCCACCAGCCGCTCTAGATTCTGGATCTTTTCCTGCAACTTGATCTTTTCTGCTTCGGAAGACGCGGTGCTTGGGCTGTCGGCGATCCTATCAAAGTCGTCCCGAAGACGCCCAAGATCATCCTGGAAGGTCGCTCGCTCTTTTTCTGCACTTTTCACACTCTGCAACAATGCACGCGGCATATTTCTATCCACAAGGACATCAATAAAGCACGTTTTCTTCACTTCAGCACTCATATTGTCCGGTATACCAACGCGGGCTACTCGGCCTTCTCCAAACGTGCTGTGAATTCGCAAAGAGATTTCGTCGATAGCCGCATTTGAAGATGCGCACAACAGTATCCGGCGATTGTCATCAAACAAACAGCGGATCAAGTACGTGATCATTGTTGTTTTCCCTGTGCCTGGCGGTCCTTGAACAAGCGTAAATGCATCTCTCCGCCGTAAACAATTTGAAATTGCAACACGCTGAGGAGGATTCTGATGCGCATTAATTTCGTCTTTGAGATTCTTGATCGACATGCCGACGTCTCGCTTCGCAAAGTCTGCATATGACTTGGCAAAATAGAAAGGATCCAATATGAAGCGTTGGTAGTGGAGCGGAAATGGACGATGAAGGGCCTCCCAACACCGGAGCAAGGTGGACAGTGATCCAACGCGATACACGTTCACTTGATCTCCATTGGCGACAAATTTGCAGGAAAGAAAAAAGCTGTGCTGCGGACGGTTCTGCGAAGACGTCTGCGTGCGCGGCAGAACGCGACAAAATACTGCGGAAGGGGATGAAGAGCTGGAGCTGGAGCTGGAGCTGGAGCTGGAGCTAGGGGCACTCGCAGAGGAAGCGGTAGTGGTCGTGGAGGACTTGGAAGACAACTGAATTCGAGAATGGTAATCATCGGATTGTGCAATGCGTGCAGCAGTCTTTTCAATAATGACAATGTCATTCGCCTGAATGTTGTCGACGACCGGGAACAATGTAAACTGCGGTACTTTCTGAGCACCGGAAAATCCGTTGTTCGAATCATTAGCTGGCCGAACAGTGTGTCGCATTGACTTACTGAGCCTCGACAGTTTCGTCTGGTACAGCAATCCGCGAACTTCAAGAACCAAAAGCTTTCGAAAGTAGTCCTTGTAGCTTCCAAGATCTTGAAAGGCAACGTCTCGCTGCCGCATAGGATTCGACAATAATGGCTCGATCATTGGATCCCATTGTAGAATAAGATGAAACAGTTCGTCCACAAACCGTGACACGTCTGGCATGGAAATCCCTGCAACTACTGGAGTGCCAGACACAATGGTCGGTACGCGCGACAACGACAGCATCGGATCGCTTCCAGTCGCAGGGCCAGTCGCAGGGCCAGTCGCAGGGCCAGTCGCAGATGAAGATGCTGATGGGCCGTTTGACCCTCCAGAAGTAAACTTTGTTTTCTTGGGCAGGAGAGAGCTTCCCGGAACAACAGCAGCTGAATGACCCACGGGTGTTCTTCCTGGGTTCGCCGCCGGTACATGGGAAATCTTGGACATTGGAATCAGCATCGTGTTCAGCGGAAGCCCAGCGCCAGCGCCTTTCACTGGCTTTGACCCAGACGACTTCGTCGCACCCAAGAACGCACCGGGCGGTTTGGGGGGACGAGGCATGTCAAGCAACATTGTTGTTCTTGGCGGTCCCGGAAGTTCGTCATCCGGGACGGTCCTCTTCTTGGCTGGAAGAACGTGTGGTGGTAACGACATATCCTGCTCAGAGCGCGGAATGACTACTACAACTATTTCGTCTCTTGCGCGCCGAAGATGCGCAATGGCGACGCGAAGGCCCGCGTAGAGAACAGCGGAGCGGCTGGAAAACAATCGATCAATGACCGGGTTGCATACCGCTGGGAAATGTTCCATATTCGCATAAACTAGATCGAACCCACGTGAAACAATATCGTACATCAGTCCGTGACCATGAATCTTGTATAGCAGCCCGCTTTCCACGAGTGCTCCTTCTACATACATCAGAATTTCTACAGCACGGCACCAGAACTCCTTCGACCATTTGGGTCGGTCTTCTGATTCCCCATACAGCTGAACGTCGTGCTTCAGAATGGCAGTAACTAACGGGACAAACTCTGGTGTCCCTTGATCGACGGACAGTGCATCGCACAGAGCAGATGCAGAGTCTGCATGCCGATCCAAATCTGGGACGAGTGAATCCAGCAGCTGCATAAGCTTATTGTATCCAGGGAGCCAGTGCAGCTTCAAGCATGATGCAAATCGACGTACAAAGAACGGCTCCGACAGAATGTGTGTAGGTGCATGCAAAACCTCCATCAAGAAGGCACACAAGATTTCCAGCATTTGCGGATGCTCCTCGAAGACCTTTGGTTCCGACATGACCTCAATGACGTGAAAGACCCATTTTCGTATCGACGTATCCGATTCTGCAATCACCACTCTCCTTCCAAACAATGTCCGTATATTCTGCCAATATTCAGGACGCGAAGGCTGGAGAAACTGCGACGGATCGCTCCGTGTCGTTTCCATCACAAATCGATACACTTCATCTTGTGGCAATGTACCACCTGCAGCTCCAACACTCGACGAGGGCAATGGCGATGCGGAATTCATACTTGATCCGTAGGCGCGGATCATCATAACGTACCGTGCTCGAACCGAAGTGCGCAAATCAAATATTCCCTTCAGAAGTTCCATTATACCAACAATGCTACCACTACTACTACTACTACTACTACTACTACTACTACTACTACTACTACTACTAGGGGGTTCTTTGGTAGTCGTCAGATCCATGATGCCTCTTTCCCGTTCCCCAAGCCAACCTACGCAATAACAATTTCAATTTCAATTTCCAAAGACGAAGAGGGGCGATCGCACTGAAAATCTGCACAATACCTGTGGAATTAACAATAACAATAACAATGTGAACATCAAAAAGATGCAAAGAAACCAGAGGGAAGCACCGAATTTCATTTGCATTTGAGCCAATTCGCGGTGTTGAAAATGGACTCAAACAAGATCGTCATTGCTGTGCCTCAATTCGTCCTCTTTTGCATGTTGTCTTTTGCATATTGGTGGAGCAGTGTTTTGACTTTGCATGTTTTCTAAGCTCTGTTGATCAGTTTGGTTGGCATTGTTAGAGCACGGCGTTTATTTATTTATTTATTTATTTATTTGTTTGTTTGTTTGTTTTTGGAGAGGAGAGAAGAGGAGAGGAAAGGATGAGTGACAGACCTGATGCGGGAGCACTGACTGCAATGCTGCGATCCGCAGGAAAGATAGGCTCGGATGTGTCGGTTGTCGATGCAGTGTGGGGCCCAATTGTTGGAGGAGCGACGTCGCAGGTGTTCCGCGTGGGCCTGCGCTATAGTTCCGAGGCTCCCGGGAACTCACCACCGTCAACGATTGTGGTCAAGCTGGGTGCTGTGAATACGCCTCTTGCGTCATTCGTGGAGACGGTGTTCCAGCCTCTGCTTCGTGAATCTCTGTTTTACTCTTCTTCGGTGCCATCTCTGCTTCCTGCATTCCACCGAGCCCCCGAATGCCTCTACTGTACTAATCCAGAGTCGCTGCAAAAGGTACAAAGCGATGCGGAAAAGTCCTTTTGTCTTGTTATGGAAGACATTTCCGGCGAGAAGTGGATCAAGTGCAGTCAGGAAGCCGGTGCCAGCTATGACGAAGCGCGACTGGTGATCACTGCACTGGCTCGTTTCCACGCATCCTTCTGGGCAAAGTCATCGGTGGAAAAGGATGAACTCGTAAAGAAGCATTTCCAGGGCTGGCAAGCACCGGAAGAGTGTGCCAAGGCTGCGCAGAATGTCTATGCATCCAAGCTGAGCGGCCTGCTGGATATCATCCGCTCGGCACCAGGATGCACCAAGGAAGCGGCTGATAAATGCTGTCATCTGCTCTCTAATTTTGGTGCACGGTATGTAGAGTACCAAAAGTCTGCCGATGCATTGCTTCCAGCAACGCTGCTCCACGGAGACAGTCGGTTTTCCAACTTTTTCCTGGCAAGCGACGACAGCGGAGTCGTTGTGTGCGACTGGCAAGGATTCTCCGTGGGAAATTGCGGCGCGAACGTTGCATACTTCCTTGCAGAGTCTGTCAAGACTGAGGTGCGGCAGCAGCACGAACAGGAATTAATGGAACTGTATGTCCGCGAGCTCCATGCGACGAATGCTGCGACGCAAGATTTCTCGTTTGCAGATTTTCGCAAAGACTACATGGTCGGTCTGTTGGTGATTTCATTCTTCCCCGTACTGTGCGCCGGATACTACAACCATTCACAGGAAGTGAAGGCGATGATAGATCGATACGTCAACACGCTCGGTCTCCACATCGATGAGGTTTCTGCTGCCGTGGACCGCATTCTCTCGTGAAGCGGAGTTATTGCTGGGCGGCCGCTGCCGTCCACTGAATTCCACATAAAGATTTGTTTGGTACTGGTTTGGTCTCTCTCTCTCTCTCTCGCGCGCGCGGTTGATTGTTACGTGTTAAGAGGCTGAGTATTCGTTTTAATAATAGCACAATGACAAACACACACACACACACACACACACACATAGAGGACCGGGCACATTTCCTTTTTCCTATTTTTTTTTTTTTTTTTTTTTTGGTGGTTATTATTATTTTCTTCTTCTTCGAAAAAACACATCATACATCCGCCCGAAAGAGAAGTGAGAATGAAAAGACAAAGGGCGGATTCAGCAACACCTAGAAGTGGTATCTTTTTGAGAGACTTGCTAGACAAACGCAGGAGCCTAACAAAAGAAAAGGCCAAGAGCACCTGTACAAAACGGACGAGAGAAAATTGGCGAGGAAAACAGGGGAAGTACAAACAACAGAAAGAGGAAAAGAAAAAGAAAGAGGAAAAGAAGAAAAAACGGAAATCAGAAGAAACTACAAACACAAAACACATCCGAAACCAGAGTAAGCAACGTCACTGTCAAGGGTCATTGTGAGCTTTCGGAGCAGCGGCAATGCATCACCGTAAATACGCAACAATGATGGAGATGTTGTCCGTTGAGCCTCGCTCCAAACTGCACTTCATAATATACTGCGCAGCTTCGGTCGCACTCATCTTTTTCTGGTCGCGGGCTTTGACAATTAGTTCGCAAACCTCCTGGTCTTCCATGACGTCCCACACGCCATCACACGCAACGACGAGCACTCCACCTGGACCAGTAATTCTTGCTTCTTGCACATGCGGCTCAGCAATAACCCATTTCTTGAGGCCGAAATCGCCGAGAGCACGGGTGACCAGCAGCATGGCATTTACACGACCATTCAGCACCAAACCTCCGTTTTCACGAACACGCAAAGCTTCCGATTCCAACGACCCCTTGTGGTCTACAGTCATTCGAACTGCAGTTCCATCGCGCTCAGGAAGCAACACAACCCTCGCATCTCCCACGTTCCCCGCATATACGCTGCGTCCGCGGACATAGGCAACGGCTGACGTTGATCCTGTGAGCGAAAACTTGTCATGGGATTTCTTCAGATCCGCATCCGTGTCCAAATGCGCCTGTTGCAGTGCTTCCAACGGCGATTTGTTCTTATCAAGATGGGTCTGCACATGGACGTCCAAAATAGTGGACGCCATTCTCGCCACCTCCTCACCTCCGTGTCCATCATAAATGGCCAAAAAGGCAGCGTTATGATCCTTATTGAAGGGCTGCTTGATTGTGTGTGCATCCTCCATTGTTCGACGGAATCTTGCATTCTGCTCTTCGGCAAAACCAACTTCGCAAACTGCGCAAGCCTCCATGGATGTTGGAGACCCAGAGGCGGTCGGCGAAGAGCTAGAACGACTCATGCTCTTGCGGCTCTCGCCATTTCCATCGTCGTCTACTGCGATCGACGGGCTTGACTGTGCATAATGTACAGAGGTAGATGACATTGCCTTTGTGGTTCGTGAATCTCTCGGGTAGGCAGACACTGAAAGCGACGGTGCAAAAAACGATGATTTAGGAGAAGAAGATGAGGACGACGATGCAGATGACTTTGGAGACGTAGACCGGGATTTCGGGGAAGTGGGACCAGACTTGGGAGATGATGACGATGTGGAGAATGAGCGCGCGAGCGTTGGAGAGCCTTTTGGAGACACCGATAGATTCGAAGGTCTTGACACTCCAGCGGCTTGCAACGGGGGAGGGAAAGTGGTAATACTCGCGGAAGGTGACGAAGGAGTTAATGACGACCTGAGCTCGATGCGACGGGTAGATTGAGTCGGCGAACCAGCAGAAACAGTCTTGTCAAAAGATGAAGATTTCGAAAGGCGGACAGCGTGGGATGGAAAACGAGGATCAGAAGAGTTCATACAACGTATACCTCGGCTTCTGCTTCTGCTTCTTCTTTTTCTTTCTTCCTCTCAAATGAAACCGCAGAAAGCAAACCACCAAGCAACCTTGACGAAGAGTAATAATTAACCACAAAAAGACACCTCGAGGAGAAGATCGAACACGTCACAATGAATGTGTGTATTGTCTGAAGTAAAGTAACTACCAAAGAGGCAAAACAAAAACAAAAACAAAAACAAAAAGACACGTAGTATTACAGAAAGCACACCAGACTCCAATAACCGTGTAGCAAGATAGTGAGACAAGCAGGAAACAAGGATCGTGGACAAATGTACGCGATTTCTATAACGGCAACAAAAGTCGTCAAATTCACGAACGCTGGAAAGGTGTTTGTAATGTGAAACAACTCCAGAGACAGACAGACAGACAGACAGAGAGAGAGACAGAGAGACAGAGAGGGATAAGTGTTTTGAAAACCTCACCTGCTGCTTCTTGTTTCTTCTTCTTCTTCTTCTTTTTCTTTTTTCCTTCTTGTCTTTATGAGGGGTGCAGGAGAGAAAAGAAGAAGACGAAAGAAAAGAAAGAAAGTACAGTGTAAGACGAAAACGAAAAAGAAGAACCGAACGAAACGAAACGAAACGAAACGAAACGAAACGAAAGAGAGAGAGAGAGAGAGAGAGAGAGAGAGAGAGAGAGAGAGAGAGAGAGAGAGAGAGAAGGGTCAATTGGGGGCATCTCTCCTTGGTGTCGGGGGCTTGTTGTGTCAGAGCTCAAACAGAACAGAGCAAACAAACAAGCAAACAAACATCAAGTGGGCAAATTTGTCAGTCCCTGTCAGACTGTGACAGTTCCCCCCCCCCATCCACCCCAATAAAACTGCATCATTCTAGAAAGTTGCCTCTTGCATCAACTCGTTCGTCTTTTTTTTTGTTTTTCCTCCGACTTCTGGAGGTGTTCGCGCTCTCGTTGGCAGTCTGTGCCTGATGAAGTTGCACGTTGGCTTCGTTCTTGCCCTTTTTTTGATTTCTTTTTGTTTTACACAGGTTTCCAAAAGGGAAAAACTGAAGTGGAAAGAAGAAAAGAAACTACAGAAAGAGAAAGGAAAAAGAAAAAATAACAACAACAACAACAATAATAATAATCATCAAAGGGGGGAAATAAGAAAGGATCATAATAATGGAGTTGATGCAACAGTTTCTTGATTTTCCGACTTTGGCCATTGGTGCCGGTCTCGTCTTTGCAGTGTACAAGCTTGCACAGAAATCCGGACCAAAGGAGTCGTCGTCGTCGTCGTCGTCGTCGCTGTTGACGGGGGCTGGTGCGGTGAAATGCCAGTTGTCGGCGACTGAATTCACAAAGGTAGTGCTTACAGAAAAGATTTCGCTTACCACAGGAGTTGTGTGTCCTGTTACACTGTACCGATTCGCGCTTCCGGACTCGACAAAGCCGCTCGGACTGCCTATTGGGAAGCACATTTCGACTCGGTTTGTGAGCGCGGATGGTAAAGAAGTGATGCGGTCGTACACGCCGACATCGTCTGATGACGACGTTGGGCATTTCGATCTTGTGATCAAGGTTTATCCGACTGGTGTGATGTCCAAATACATTGACTCGCTCAAGATTGGCGACACGCTGGATGTCCGTGGACCGAAGGGGTCTTTCCAGTACCAGAAGAATGCGTACAAGAAGATTGGCATGATTGCTGGCGGTACTGGAATCACCCCCATGCTGCAGATTGCGCGAGAGATTCTCAAGCACAAGGACGACAAGACGCAAGTGTCACTGGTGTTTGGAAACGTCACTGCCGATGACATCATTCTCAAGGACCGGCTCGACAAGCTTGAGGCGGACCACCCCGATCGCTTCCACGTGCACCACGTCCTGAATAACCCACCACAGGGATGGACACAAGGGGTAGGCTTTATCTCCCAGCTTGCCATCAAGGAGAACTTGCCCGCCCCAGGAGATGGAGTTCGCATCCTCATGTGTGGCCCGCCGCCCATGCTCAAAGCCATGGAATCGCACCTCGAATCACTCAAATATCCAAAGGAATCCATCTTTAACTTTTAGGCTGGCCTTGCTATTTGTCTGGATGCGTGCGTCCCATTGTAAATCCCTTTGCTTGTGTCTTTTGGGTCTTTTTTTTTGTGACTTTGTGAATTGACTTTCTATATTTTTATATATATGTATATACATACAGATATATTTTTTAAAATACAGAAGAACACAGTTCTCGATTATTTCACCGATCGTAGCGCATGTCTGTGACCCATTGCGTTAATATGCAGTTTGGACGAGTCCTGTTTGCAGAACTTGTCATTCTCGACGACTGTTATATTTTCTTCTCCATTTTAATTATATTTTCTTTTCTTCGTTTTCGTTTTATCCATTTTCTTGTGCTGTTGCTGTTCTTCGTTGAGAGAGGGAGGTGGCGACGAAGGAGAATGAAGAACGCGGCGGTTGCAGTGGTGATATCGCTGGTATCGGTGCTGGTGTTGTGTGTGGAGGGCAAGGTGCCGTTTGCATGCAAGCCTCTTGCACCTCGATCGAGCCCTGCGACGAGTGTGTGGGATCTTCGTGCGGATGACATCCGAGTGATTGGGACGTTGGGAGACTCGATATCTGCTGGATTTGCAATGCACGACCATTTTCTTGTGGATGGCCTATGGGAGTACCGTGCAGATGCGTTTACGGTTGGAGGAAACCCAGGTGCAACGACGGTTCCGAACTTTCTAAAGGCGGTTTCGCAGGACGGGAAGCTTCCTTTTGGAGCTCCCGAGCAGTGCACGCTGCCGTTTGATGCGATAAAGTGGAAGGACAAGATCATCCAGCCGTATGACCCGGTGTCGCTTGGAGACGTGGCGCAGTCGATGGCGAAGATCGCTGCGCTGCCTGCACAAGTGGACTATCTCTATGGATTCATGAAGAACCACTCGCATGATTTTGACATGCAGAAAGACTGGAAAATGATTAATGTCTTGATCGGTGCAAATGACTTGTGCGTCAGCTGCGACCCGGGAAGACAAGACATCACGCCCGAAGCTTTCCAGCAAAAGTACGACAATGTCCTGACGCTCCTCAACCAGAATATCCCGCGTGCGTTCGTCAACATCATGACCCTTTTCAACGTGTCTCAGGTGCAGCGACTTGCACAAAAGTCCGCATATTGCATGGAAATTCACAAGCTCTTTGACGAGTGTCCGTGCGCCATCGGACCAAATTCAGGTCCCGAGTCATGGGCGCTGATGGATGCACACACGGCTGCGTACAATGAAAAGATGTATGAATTGGAAGCGAAATGGGCCGCAAAGGGGCTCGCGGAGTTTGGAGTGCGAATCCAGCCAGTCCTCGAAAACCTGGACTTGCCCGACTTGTCCTATGTCTCCAATCTCGACTGCTTCCACCCCTCCGCCAAAGCAAACGAGCAAATGGCGATGGGCCTCTGGAACTCGTTTCTCAGCCCTGTAGACAAGAAGCCACGCGGAATCGATCCAGATCTCAAACTCATCTGTCCCGACGAAACAACTCGTCTCCAGTAACACTCTCTTCTTATTTTCCCCTCCCTCGCTACTCGATTATTGTTATTGATCATTTTGTCGTTCTCATTCTCATTATTATTGTGTGATGTTGGGTGAGTCGCAGCCCAACCCTCACCTTGGGTGTTGGGTTGGTTCGCTTTTTGTGTGCATGTGCATGTGTGTGTGAATGCTGTGCATGTTTATTTGTAATAAAAATCTCAGGTAAAGTTTTTTTTTTCTTCAGATGTTACAACAGCATGTTATTAATTCTTGTTTGGATCCGAATTTGGGCGTCTACATTGAACACTAATCCACGGATAATCATCGCTGATCACCCATCATCAATGTTGCAACCCAGCATGCATAGCATGATTGGGAACGGCGTAGGCCCCCAACACGCCCCTCGGCATGAGAGACGTTCTTACGATAGATGCTGCGTTGCATGGACAATAAAAATAAAGAATAAGTAATGAGCGTCACTGTGCGAGAATACAGCGCCGCGGCGTGTTTTTGGTTTGCGTGCGCCTTAGATTGCTTCATCATATCGCAATAAGGGGCAGCGGCTCTTTTTCCTTATTTGAGAATCAAGGCAAAATTGTCAGTCGGAGATGTCGGCCCAAACCGCCGTGTCCGACAAATGCATACGAATTCTCCGCTAGTGTTTTAACAACATTATTTCCCCTATCTATCTATCTGTCTATCTATCTATCTATCTATCTATATATATATATAAAGTATAATTGAATGTACTATTTTATATTTTCCCTCGGTTCTTTTATTGATTCGCTTCCAGATCGATCAGCTTTTGGTCTTTTTGCGTACAGTCAAGAAATAAAAAAAAAGACTGTGTGAAGGTAGGACAGGGTTAAGGTTTAGGGGGTTAGGGTGTTTTGCAACTGGCGATCGGCGATGACGCCCAATCGATCGTCTCGCGAAACGAGACGAGCACGTATCAGGAGTTTGCACGACCGGTTTCTTCTTTCGCCATTGGAAAAGTTTAAGCAGTTCGGGAAGCTGCCTTACAAGATGATACTTCATATCCTGTTGGCTGCCTTCTCAACTACACTGTGCATTTTGTTTGCGGCGTACCGAAATCCCGTGAGCTTCGCGCAGCGAGGCGCATTTGGAGTGTTGTTCATGCCGTCGGGCTCATTGCCGCAGATTGATACCGGCTATGGATCTCCGACGTATGATTTTGTAACCACGGAAGGCTTTCTCTCTCATCTGCAGTTTGTCGTGGCCTCGTACTACTCACTGAATGAGGTGTCGCCGGATCTGTACACGCTACTTGACAGTCCTGCAGATGGCCTTCGGCTGCAATTGGAACTGTACCGCGACGTGAATGTCCGCGATATCGACTACACTCGTGGAAAAATTGATCGAGACCCGGATACCGCGGACTTCATGCTTACGCCTGGGAATATGGGGCCGTTCAACATGTCGAATGCACAGGGTGTGAAGAGCATGTATCTCGATCGCATGATTGGAGCGAAACTCAAGTTCAGCCTCTCTTCGACAAACCTGTTGTCGTGGATACCAACATGCATGGAATGGCATGTGACGTTTATCTATGACTTTTCGCAGCGGGGAGGTTCCATCCGCCTCTTTCTGGACGTTGACCGTCTCTTTTGTAGCCACGTTCCCTCGGATGTTTCGGATCTTTCCAATATTCCCACCTTTTGGATTGCACTGCTTGCGATCCTCGTGGCGTTTCTTTCCATCTGCTTTTCGATGCGGCGACTGTGGAAGTTGCGATCCGTCAAAAAACAGTTTCCCTACATCCCTTGGAGACTTATCATTGGACTCATGGATATGTGGATCGTCTTTGCAATAGTCTCCTCGTTGATGATCTTCATTTCTTCCTGTTTCCTGATTTCGTCGCTCGCCTACGAGTTTGGAGATGACGAAGCCGTGGCGTTGTTGATGGGATTCGGGTGCCTTTGCTCCTGGGTCAATCTCGTTCGCTACTTTGAGTTCTCTCCAAAGCTGTACATTCTCATCTTGACGCTCCGTCGCGGAATGCCGAACGTCCTGCGATTTGTGTTTGGCGTGGCGCCTGTTTTTCTCGGATACTGCATCTTTGGCACCATCGTCTTTGGCGCCTACGTGCATGCCTTTGAATCCATTGGAAGTTCCGCCGTCACTCTGTTTGCGGTTTTGAACGGTGATCGGATCTGGGACACGTTTGCAGATATTTACAACATCAACCCTGCCCTAGGTGTCATATCCCGCATCTATCTGTATACCTTCATCTGTCTGTTTATCTACGCGGTGCTGAATATCTTCATCCACATCATGGAAGAGGGGTTTTTCTCTGCGAAGGAGGATCCGCATCCGCACAATCGCTTTGAGAAAGTCGTCAATCGGATCATGTCGACGAGAGAATCCATGATCGCTCCTCCATTGCCCGGAATGGAAATGGGTTTGGAAGCTGAGGACATCCTGCTTCGCGACTTGCAGAAATCAAAAAGGACTGGGAACCACACGTACGGCGGGACCAGGGCAGGCAGGAAAAAGGTATCGAATGATGCACTCTCACAGCCTCTCATGGAGGCCTCTCCATCCAGCGAGCTTCATGACGGAGCTGAAAGAGGTGTTCTTCGTCGTGGTGGTGGTGCTGATGATGATGACGACGACGATGTTGATGACAATATCGATGTCAAAGAGTCCGAGCGTGGTCGTCCGCTTCGCAGCAGTGCCGCATCGGTTGTCCATGACCCAAGCAAATTGTCTATAGATGCCGCTCTCCAAACGTTGGAGCTCGTGCAAATGCAACTTCGCAAAGTCCACTATGGAAAGGGTATGTCCCAGGAGGACAAGTTCAACCTTGCGATGCTTCTCAATCTTTCGCAACGATTTTGCGACTGCAGAGGCCACTCAGATCCAGCGTCATCCACATCCAGCTTGTCCGATACTGCTGCTTCGTCGACTGCAACCTCCAGCATCATGGCAACCAGCGCCACTGGCGGAAGCAGTCCGTAAGGAAGTGTCTCTCGCTCTGCCATTGAGCTAGTAGGACGACAGCCGGCCGTTGCGAATCACATATCGTCTGCGCTGCGGTGGTGTCCGCGACCGGTGTCCTCCATCCTCAGAGTAGTGCACAGACCAGTATCCGGCGACCCAGACGTAGAAGATCCCGACGATAAACCCCGAAGCATGCGCCACGAATGAGATTGTGGGATCCAGGAGCGTCAGCATGGCGATCTGGACTGCGATCGCATGCAAGCGACTGTTGTGCGCCACGAGGTCCCAAAGCCCTGTTCGCGACCGCTGTGCCTGCACGGCGTAGGCTCCCGCAAGCGTCATCATCGCAAAAAGTACTCCAGAAAGCCCGATTCCGCACGAATAAAACTCGTTGTAACTTGATATGGCGAACAGCAACCACGAAAGCACGGTATGCACGAGCGCAATGCAAGGAATCGACAGCAGCACGCTCAGGAAAAAGGGCCACGAACCCAGCAAATCTTCCACGAGCACACCTGAATGCAGCAACGATCCCATGTTCGAGAGAAGATGGCCGATGTTCACATGGTGGAACACAGATCCAAATGCCGGCAACAAGACCGAGGTCCGCCATTCGTCCATCAACCTCGTCCTATGATGGGGGTTCGTCTGCTTGTACTGCAAGTCTGAAAGAGACGATGATACCGCAGAAGCGACCTTGAATGGACAGAACAAGCTTGACTCAAAGTCGGGAACGATGGGAATTGGAATGGGAAGAGGTGATATGAAATCATCCGTATAGACTGCAAAGCAAACGCATGCGATACCTAGTGTGACCCAGGGAATGTGGCGGTTCGGTCCGCGATCCGAAAGCAGCCTTCCCACAATCTGTCCGAACATGAGCAACAAGTACGGTGCTTCTCCTGCATGCTGCCGTCCTCTCCGCATCCCTCCACAATGACCGTTACAAAACAGAACAGAACAGAACAGAACAGAACAGAACAGAACAGAACAGAACAGAACAGAACAGAACAGAACAGAACAGAACAGGAAAAAACGACGAAACGAAACGAAACAACGAAACGAAACGAAACGAAACGAAACGAAACGAAACGAAACGACAGAAAAGAAAAGAAAAGAAAAGAAAAAACGCGCGACACATCATCAACTTCAAGTTTTCTCAATTTGGATAAACCTCCGAAACCATTTCTTTTTATCAGTTCTTTCAAGACTCGCTAGCATCAAAGCCGTGCTCGGTTTAAAAAAACCTCCGACAAAAGGGTGATGGGGGGGTTCCTTTTTTAGCCTCGTATGCGCCAAGCACATGCTTTTGGATTTTGCCAAAATTGATGGGGCGAATGTCCAGATCGGGAAATGAAAACCGCGCTCATAATCACCGATGTCCAAAACGACTTTATCAGCGGTGCTCTTCCGGTTCCGCATGGACTCGAGGTAATCGCTCCGATCAATGCGCTGCGGACACACGGCGAGTTCGACCTCGTTGTGCTAACCCAGGATTGGCACCCGGCAACCCACAAGTCCTTTGCATCCAACAACCCTGTGCCCAACTTCAATGCTGATTGCGAGTGTGAATCGCATGCGGCCCCCTTTTCCGTGCGCGCGTCGGATGGCCAAGTGATGTGGCCAGACCACTGTCTGCAAGAGTCAACGGGCGCGGAGTTCCATCCGTTGTTGCTCGTGAACCGCGACACAGACATCATCGTACGTAAAGGCATGGTGGAATCGGTGGACTCGTACTCGGGGTTCTTTGACAATGACCGCAAATGCCCGACTCCGCTTCACGCGATCTTGCAGCAGAACGGCATAGATACGCTCGTGGTATGCGGCCTGGCGACGGACTACTGCGTGCGGTCCACCGTTCGAGACGCCATTGATCTCGGCTATCGAACGTTCTTTGTCAAGGATTGCTCGCGAGGCATTTCGGAGAATGACATCAACGTCAACGGCGCTATCACCGTCACTTCCCGTGACTACATCCAACCACCGCAATAGCACACCTCGATACGCAATCGTCGGCCAACATGAACGAATCCCTGGGAGGAGGAGGAGGAAGAAGAAGAAGAAGAAGAAGCGAGAAAATAGTAAAATGACGATTTCTTTCACTTTTTCCTTGGTTGGTCGAGAACAGGCTAGAAGAGCGTGCCAGTGGGGGAGATAAACGGGACTTGAGAAGGCACTGCACCGTCGACGATCTTGCCGATCCAGAGTCTCCAGAAGTCGAGCAGCAGCGTGACGATCATCGCGGCACCAAACGCATCGACGGTGGCTCTTCCGGTTGTCCAGTGCACCTCGTCAGCCTTGTTCTCTGCGATGCGATAGTACATGGGGAATGACACAACAAAGTAGAGGGCATAACACATGGAACCGACTATGTACATTGCATCGCGGTCGATGAAGGAGTAGTACGGGAAGCGCTCGATGGTCCATGTTTCCATGTATGCGGTGACGTAGCTCATGACGAGAATGAGCGCCCACCAGAAGACGAGCCCGAGCGACCGCGTCTTTCGCAGCAGCATTGTGGACAGTGTGTGGTAGAGGATAAAGTAGGCGTGTGTGCACGCAATCAGGAAGACCGGGACATCGTTCAGCCGATGTGCGTCCATCGTGTACTTTGCACCGAGCAGCGAGTAGAAATAGTGTGTCCAAAAGTAGTTTCCAATAAAGGAAAACACAAAAATCCATGCATTGGACTGCACTGAAAAGCGTGCGTGCCACGGCCTTGATGCTTCCACCGGTCCAATCCAGGACGGCGCAAACAACGAGATCAGAATCGGAGGGAACATCAGAACAGCACCCACTGCCGCATACCACCAACGATCAAACTGTTCGTAGACCTCTGTCACCACAATCGCAGAGAAGAACAGCACCCAGCACACCGAGTACTTTACATAGAAGATTTCCGTCTCACGCTTCGCCGGCGTCGATGCAAACCAGCCCGACGAAGACGATCCGCCTCCTGCTGCAACGCGCTTTGTCATCAACGATGTCTTTGTCTTTTTCACACTCGACATCCTTTACCTCCCTTTCTTCACCAGTTGTAGCGCCACCAGGAATCAAACCAGAGAGAGTGTGTGAGAGTGAGAGTGAGAGAGAGAGAGAGAGAGAGAGAGAGAGAGAACACACACACACTGCGACCGAAACGGTACGGGAAAACGTTCGGATGCTAGAAATCGAAGGTTACGAAAAACCCTTCTACTAAACGCAGAGTCTGGCGAGGCAACTACAGCAGGTCGGCTATTACAACGTCCAGTCTGTGTGTCTTCAGTCGCAGTTCGAGTGTCGGACTAACTTACCCGAAATAGACAATTGCAACAGGCTCCTATCGTTACCCAAAGCATCCGGTATTGCTCGTGGTTTTGTGGTTTTGTGG